>KL260050.1:40545-96004 GCA_000699545.1 Podiceps cristatus | reverse complement strand
CCAGTTACCATTAGGGGTTAAACCATGACAAACCTTCATTTCTTTTGCTGCAGGTACCCACAGATGTTGAAAAATGCCAAGACCGAGTAGAGTGTTTCAATGCTGACCTGAAAGCAGATATGGAGAGATGGCAGAACAACAAAAGACAAGACTTTAGGCAGCTACTCATGGGGATGGCAGATAAAAACATCCAGTACTACGAGAAGGTATGTGGCACTGCTGGAGCATTAGCAGGAATAAAAGTAGTTTTATTTTCCTCTCAGGTGGTGATAATTCTTCAGGAAATCTTCATGCTGTCTTGCAGAAAAGAATCTTGGATATTTAAATCAGTTCTCTAGTGCTGTGGAAGCTGCTCTTTGTCAGCAACTTGGTGTAATCTGTTGAGCTGCTGGTCGTGCTCAAGTGATCTGCATGGAACTAGCAGTCTTTTGCAAGGCAGCCCTGTAACAGCATTTCATCCTGGATGCTTGTCTGGCTTACGTTTTTGAATTGATCAAACTGCTGAGCAGCAGTAGTGATGATGAAAAAGGCCAAACTTCCATGTTCTAGTAATACTTCCAAACTAGAAAATCTCTTCATTTTGCCTTTTATGAACCGAAGTGCATGGATTAATATACATCCATGGATCCATATATAGATTACACCTGGTATGCATGAACTATTAATCTCTGTCCCTTTGTGCATACTTCTGTATGTCCCTTGTATGTTAGTCAGGTGCCTTGGCCCTTTTTCAGTTGGAGCATGTGTACCTGAGATTTAGTGTCAGATTTTGGGGTTTTTTTGAGTGAAATGGCCTTGACATTCGACTGCATATGCTGCCAATCTATTTCTCCTTCATGCTGGAACAGTGCTGCCCAGTGCAGTGGTTGATAGATTAAACACTACTAGGCTTATGCATGGTAACATACTTCATCTTCTTGCTTACTTCATTTTTCCACATCTACTTTACAAACTTCTTTCTGTGATAGGTTACCTCTGTGTATTCATCTTCTTGCTTACTTCATTTTTCCACATTACTTTACAAACTTCTTTCTGTGCTAGGTTACCTCTGTGGATATTACTATGCACTTCCTTTGCCCCTTCCAGTGTCTATTTTGTCAGTAATTCATAACTAGTCACACAGAATTTCCTTCACCCTGGTCTCTTGTCTCTTCTGAGACTGCTATGGAGGGAGGGATTAAAGACTCAACTGAATATCCAGCTGAATATCCAGTTGACAGTTACATCTGTACATCCTAGTTTTGCTCTTAGCTGCAGCAAGGAAGCATTTTGGCAGGAAAGCATCCAATCACTTCAGGGTACACAACTAGAAATACTCTATTCACCTTCAGTACAATCAGCAAGATTGGAAGAAGGATGCTTGACAACAGTGACTTGTGGATGTAAGAGCTGGTGGTGAGTTTTCTCATTCCTAGTGTTTAGTAGTATGTATTCCACAGTCTGTATTTGTCCAGTTCGACTTCTGGGCTGTACACAGTTGAAAGACAGTTATGATACACAGCCCAAAGACTGGAAGAAGTGTACTTGTCTGGGAAAATAACTCCAAAGCCTGGAATGACTTTCTAATAACCCAACAGCTAGGCTCCGCTTCTGTTTTACTATACCAGGCACTACCAGTTTGTCATGCAGTGAAGTCAAGTCCCAGAACAGTACCAGAGTACACTGTGTCCCTGAACTACCTTCCCTAAATGTATGGATTTTTCAGATAAGTTTGCTGGAGATAGTCTGTAATAGCTGCCATGTGTCCAAATCTGCCCTCTTCCAGCTACACCACAAAGATGTGAATTTCTACTAGAAACAGTTTGTCTGCCTACCTGAAAGCTGTGGTGTCCTTCAGTTTAGAAGAATCTAGCTGGATATTTGGAAATCTTGTGTATTCCAATGATTTTTAATGGCTTGGGCCAGTTGATGACTTTGGAAAGCTTTAATTATTTTTTTTTGTTTGGAAACTGTAACTATTCTTTGTGAACGCTTTCTTGCTGCTTGAGGCTCTGGGGTTTTTTCCACTTTCTGTAACAATCTATAAAGACCTGGCTAGCCTTTCTTGAACTTGCATTCTGTTGGTCAAAAGTTACAAGAGCTGATGTGCAATCCATTTTTTTTTTTAAATTGTTATTTCTTTCTTCAGTGCCTTACGGCGTGGGAGTCAATTATACCACTATTGCAAGACAAGCCAGAGACCAAATAAGAAGTACCTTCATGGACAGTCTAGCACTTCTATGCTCAGTACCACTAGACATACTGGAACTGTACGAAGGACTCCTTTTGTCAAGTTAACTGAAATGCCAGCTGCACTTTGGCTGGAACAGATGCTCTGAAAACTATTTGAATTTTTTTTCCTCACTTTCCATGTTTAAACTGGGGTATGTTTCATCTTTTTGAGTTATCTTGAATGGTTCCTTCTTTCTCCTATGGAGTGATTTGGGGGTTCGTAGTAAAAGTGCATGGGGATCTTCATAAAACTTACCTCTCTAGTCTGGAAGGAACTGATGAGTGGAACACTAAAAAGATGAAAATAAATACTGCAAGGTGCCAAATGACATCTTTTATTACCATTCTGTTTTATTTTCTAACAAAAAAGGTAATTATGATACAGTACTCCCTAACCAATCCTTATCCCTTTTGTTTGGATGGACAGGGAAAGGCTGGAAATGAATATTTTCTGTTTTGCTACCGCCCATATGCTCTGGGTAAAATGAGACTTTTCTTGAGACTTTTCTGTATGGCAGTTGGGCTGTTCCTAGGCAGAACATACCAATGCCACCTGCAGGTAGCCTATGATGCAAGCATGAACTGTGATTTTTGTGAGTGTGGCATGCTGTTGGTTCATACTGAGTATCTTTGTTTACCTTGGTGATTATGAAGTAATGTCAGTTGACTGAAGCGTACTTGTGCGTGACTTGGGGACCAAAATCAGCTGTGGGAGTGAGTTGAACAGCAGCCTTTCAGGGCTTACAGGAATGGTGGAAGCAAGTATGAGTCTTTAATGTATTTTTTGAAAGCTAGCTCTGGAAGTTGCATGGTAGAATTCTCTTGGTCCATGCTTTAAATGTGCTGGGTTTTTTTTTGGTGTTTGTTGTTGTGGGGTTTTTTTTTGTTTGTTTGTTTTTTGTTTTGTTTTATTTTTTTTTTCCCTTTTCTCCCCCTGATCTAAAGTCACTTTGGGCTTGGTCGTTTAAGCTGACTGCTCTAGTAAAGGTAGAACTCTGCTTTCTCTCCCCATTTTTTTTTTCCAGCAGCCAAAAGCCAAAAAATGTCAAACGCTTACACCAAGCATTGTGTGTGAAACTTGCCTTAAAGAGGTCAGTGAGGGTACCCTGTTAGGTACACATGGTGTTTGTACCTATCTCTACTGAACCACACGGCAAGTCTTTTAAGACTATTTTCGGTACAGATCTATTTTCTGCATAGTTTTTATTGGCCTTTAGAAATGTAACTGCTTTTGCAAGTCCCGTTTTTTCCTCTTTCTCTTTCTGTCCAGCCTCAAGTAAATGCCTGCCTGGTGTTAATGGCCTTAGGAATGCTGCCATGATTCCCAGGGTTCCAGCCTCTTGGTTTGATAGCATGCACATAAATCATTTTTAACCATTCTAAGTGAGGGGATTTGGGACTAATATCAGTGTAATGTTGGGATTTGGGGGAATAGATAACTCTAAGCACTTTCTGCTAAACTTCAGTAATTACTTGATCTCTGGCAGCATTTTTTGCAAAGAATCTGAGCAGTAATTGAGTATGTGCAACTTCTCTGTTCTCCTGTGAGGACCTACCAGGTACCAGTCTGGTTTGGACTCTGTCCCTTCATGAGCACCAAGTATACCTGAAGCCCCCCTACTCAGCTTGGTGGCTTTATAGCAACTGTCAAGATGAGTTATTGCAGCAATGTGGTAGCTGTCAGGCTAATGAGGTGATTCTCTCTGGGTGCAAAAGTCAAGTTTAAGACACTTTAAGAGGTCTTCCTTTTTGACTCAGCCTCCATTGACAACGCTGGTACTAAACAAACTATGCCTTTTGGTGTAGGCTCACAGTTTGCCATGATACACTTATTCAGTATAAACAAGAACTCTGCTTTAAGTTGCTGTTAGGTCCAGAACGACAAACTACTCTTGTTGTGCAAGGGAGGTGCTTAAGGGGATCATCTCAAGGAGTAACCAAGTGTTTTCCTCGATCTTTCCTCTCTCAAATAAGCACTTGCATAACATTTCACAGTCTGAATTTCAGGATTACAGTCTTCCCTGTTTCCCACAAACAGACATCAACATGCATTTTTTAAGCTGATTCCTGTGTGGTAAATGGAATTTTGTAGTTGACTTTGCAACATCACTGGGAGTTGAGCGAAATGTAGTTTGAACTAATATTTAGACAGTCTTCCCTTCACCTTATTAAAAAAAAAAAAAAAAGTGCAAGTAGAAAAGGTGGTGGTTGTTTTTCTACAGGTAAGTAGGTTTTGTCTGATGCCTTACAACACTGAGGTCCTGTTCCCTCTTAGTTTTATATCAAACCAAAGTGGGTGTTGTTTCTGGGGAATTTAGCAATTGCCATCACAGCTGTTTATGAGAAGTATAATGGACAGTGGGGAGTACCAAGTGAAGTTCCAGACAACAGCTAACTGTTGAGGCACGAGCTGTTGAAGATCAGCTTAAATTTTCTTTAATCTGATGCCACTGATTGTGCAGCTTAGTTTTTAAACTTGTCCTCAACCAAAGCATGTTTTGATTTCAGCTTAGCCAGACAGGGATTTATCTGTTGAAAGGCAGGCATGCTTTGCATTTGTCTGTTGGAGTATGTGGCTCTGTGGAACCTGCAAGTTAATTTGGAGGAGTGGCTGGAACATGCACCTCAGGCTGTGGCCACTAATAGGCTTTCTTATATGATCTGGAAAACCAAAACCTCTTTAGCCTCTACAAGGAAAGCAAAACTGAACATTCAAAAGAGGAGTCCTCTGCAAGAATTGCTGCAGTGTAAGAAGGGTGTATAGTTGTGGGTCTCTCGGCTCTTATGGGCTATGGAGGAGTCTCTTTATAACAAGTTGTTGTAAATCACTAGGTAGCTGTGGGAGAGGCTGTGAGGAGAGGGAGAGTAAAAGGTGTTGGTAAAGGGAAGCAGGAGAAATGCAGGAGCTTCATCTTTATGTAACTTAACGTCATCCTCTGCACATGCACTAAAATGTTGTCAAAAGTAGTTGCACCCTTTTATAAGCCTATGCAACACATGAGTCTTTCAACAGTCCTTACGTTAACCCAGTTTTCCTTGTAATCCATAGCAGGACCAAGTTCCTTCTCAGAAGATGCATAGTTCACTGCTGTCCTGGTTACTTCTGTGTAATTTCCAGGATGTTTGGTTTGTGTGTTTTGTTTTGGTTCCCCTTCCACTGCACTGAACTGGCACCAGCGCAATAAAGCAAGCACCTAGATCTTGTTTTCGTGCATTATTTGTATGTATCCTTACCAGGTTCTGACTCTTGCAAAAAACATAGATATTGAAACGTCATGGCTTTTTCAGGTATCCGTTGAAAAATGAAAAGATAGTAGGTGTAGTCCTCAAGACACAAAGCCTTCTCATGTGAGTTGTTATTAAAGAATAAACTATGGATTCTTCACTGAAGCCTGCTTGGATTTTTGTCACTCTGGCACTTGTGCTGAGGATAGAGTAGTAGGATAAGTGGTAGAAACATACATCTGCAAAGCATGTGTGGCAGACACGGTCCTGTGGAGGAACTGTGAGGGAGCCTGGCAGCAGCAGCTCTGCACAGCCTGTGTCCGGATGCATATTGCTTCAGGTGTCGGTCCTGCAGATGCCAAGGTACAAAGAATTCCCACCCAGCCCACCAAGGACTGTTAAGTGTTTTAACAGGAGCTATGCTTTTGTTAAAACTTGCACTATTTAACTGTGTATGATTAATGTTGCAGACTGTTTAAAATCCTGGTGCTGATAACCACTGGGAAAGATTGCATAGACTAAACCAGCTCATTAGATGTTCAGCCTTCTTAAATTCTGAAGGTAGAACAGTCTTTCCATTGGTATATTAACTTTTACTACAACAACCAATAAATAGGGAAAATGGGGGCTTTTTTTAAGGTAGGGAACTTGTTACTACTTGCCAGATACTTTTTTTTTTTTTTTTTTTTCCAAAGTGATACTGGGGATCACAGGAATACACTTGCCTTCTGGCAGTGTGAAAGTTGCATTTTAAACTTTTTGGAGTGCTGTTTAATCGATTTTTACAGAATAAAATGGCGCTGCTTAATTCAGTGCTTAGCACTTTGGAGTCTTGTCAGGGTATCTGACTTGTACAAGTACTCAGTAATGAGCTGGGCTAGTTTTAAGGTTGCATGGCTAAGGCACAGCACTTGTGCAGAAAGTAATGCACTTTGCAAAAAGGCATCAGTAGGTCACCCTTATGTAAGTGGCATGCTAAAACGTTAAAGGCTAGTTGCTGTCCTAGGCCGCTCTGAAGGCCGTGGGATGCTCTGCTGTTAACTCTGCTGTTGGGGTATGTGTCCATACCTTCAGATGAGGCAGCAGGGTTGGGACCAGTGCCACATTCTCAGATTGCAGAAGGACAGTCTTACAATAGCAAACAGCCAAAGGGCTTTTGTCTTTAGTATATGAAAATAAAGAAGCACTGTCCTTGTTCTCTTTTTCTCTGTGCCTGCATCCCTTTGTCCCTCCTTAAGGTTTGGAGAGTTGGGCCATGCAGGTGAAGGTGGGCTGGGTGTGAGCGGAGGTGGATCTCAGCACCCTCCTTGTTGACGGTGTCAGTACTTGGGACCAAAATGGTCATTGCCCAGACTCTTCCCCTTTCAACCTTTGTAAACCCACTCACCGGAACTAGAGTTACTGTTCATACCATTAAAAACCAAAATGAAAGCTGTGAAAAGGCTTGTCTCTGTGTGAATTACGTAGTAAATGATGTAAAAATGGGGAGGAGGCTTTCTGTTTCCTGCACTCGACCAAATCTGGCAACTGTGCTGTTGTTCAGACTCGCGGGCTATGAAATGTTGTCTTACCTTCTGGTGCTGGCATGTTTCTATACCCTTTCATATATCTCTGTATAAATATACTTTGTGCATTGTTTACTATGGAACTAGTATTGATGGAGAAAAACACTTTGAGGTAAAACTGTTTGTAATTCTTTATTAGTGTGTACATTTTTTTAAAATGCATCATTTGTTTACCTCAATTAATTTAATGGAATAGACCATAAATGTATTAAACAATGACTCCTTTACCTAGGATATAAAGTTTCATTTTTTGTAGCCTTCACTATTGAAATGTATGCGTGCGCTTATTTTGCTGGGCAGCTCACTATCTTACTGCAGAAATACCTTTCCCTTAAAATCTTGTTCCACTGCTGATTTAACCAAAAGTCGTCTGTCTGTTGCTGTAGTACATCTGGTATTACTTGAAAGTGAAGCCTGGAGCTGAGGAAAGATTGCAAGAGTAGCGTGTGTGTGGGGAACAGGAGTAGCAGCAACTTCCTCAGAATAAAGGGTTGCATGGTGAGTAATCAGCTTCTGCTTGCGGCATCACTGGCTGGAACTGAAGCCACCTGATTTAACTCCAGATTATTTCAGTTACTGAAGGGCTTTTAACTTGCCTTTACTTAGTCCAGGAGCTTGGAAGCCACTTGTTAATTCAATTAGCATGTAAGTAGACATGTAATTTAAGCCCTGATCCCTCTGGGGCATGCCATTCTTTTGAATCATGTTTTGATTTAGCTGACAACATCACACGCCAGTTGTTAAAATGTACAAGTTCCTTTCAGTAGGAGTCTCAACCCAGCATAAAGCTGGGGTAACAAGGTGACTGGCATCAGTGTCTCTACACCTCCATAAAGCCTGTAGGAGTCGTGTGCTGCACTTACCCATCCTTAACCTGTTACAAGAGTAGTACATGCTGGTGGTGTGAGTTGAAATGCCGGTATCGGCTCTTGAATTGTAGGCGTCCTCCCATAAGCATTGTCTGGGGACAGTGGGACAATCTCCCAGAAGTCAGGGGCATGAAGATATGTTCAGGAGTGTTTTATTGTAAGGATTACTAAAAGTGTCTTAATGTTTGTTTGGTTTTTTTTGTTTTTTTTTTTTTTTTTTACAGTGGTATTTCTGTATTTAGTGGTTTTCTACATAACATTGGTCAGATGGGCTGTCACATCTTTCGTAGCACTCAGAGCAGGTGTGTCCTTCTGATGACTGTGTGTGCGGCTCATGGACCCCTGCTACATCAGCCACAGTCACAGAACTGCTCTGAGGTTTCTGAATGAACAGACAAGAAAGAACTAACAGAAAACATCTTCTGCTTTCTCCTTCCACATTGAATAATGTGTCTCAAAACACCCTTCTCATTTCTACCCTGTTCTTGTTACTTTGCATGATTGCTAATGGGCCTAGAAGGAAAGCAAAATGCTGTGAAGGCTGGTGGTGTGCAATAGGCAATGCACATACTCTGCAAGGTGATGTACTGCAGCAATAAGTTCTTTGTCTCAGCTGAGCTCAGTGGCTGAAAGACCATGGCATGCTATGAAGTGGAAACATAAATGAGAGGCTCCTGTAATGATGACTCTGGGGACTAATGCTTGGCAAATCTTCCACTTCGGTAGCTCACAGAGTTGATAAAGGCCAAAAGATCCTTTAGCTGGTGCAGCCTCTGTCACTTGGTCAGAATCTGAAAGATGCCAGTGGTTGAACGTTGTTTGATGGCCACGATGCTGTAAAGAGCAATAACAATGGAGGTTACAAGAGAACTAGCAAGCTACTCTTTCAAACTACAGTTTGCTTTTCCCCCATCAATTCTTTAGCTTAAACTTTGCGGGGGTGTCTGGAGCTGGCTGAGTGCTCATGTGATTCCTCTCGAGGATCTGCCAGCCTTTCTGTAAGTTACTCTTGGGTACAAGCAATGACATTGGCACCATTTGTCATCTTTCAGACTTTAAGTCCAATAACTGGTGGTTGTGCTGATAGTGGTGCTAACTCTCATAATGGGGAGCGTGTTAAAAAGCAGATGAGTAGCTAGCAGTGACTCGCTGTTAAACAGCAGTGTTGTGTGTAAGAAACAAGTCACCCTTGTTTCTGGAAAATAGGAGGAGGAAAGCAGAGCCAGGGTAATGATGAGTATGAAGCAGCCTTCCCCACACCCATAGTCATGCTGGCACCAGGTATCAAATGTGTTCACAAGCCCCGAGAGCTTTCGGTGCTCTGGGCGAGGCAGAGCTGATGATCTAGGAGCTTTCCTTAGTGTTGCTTTTTCTTTTCTTCCTATCTAAGTGGTAACACTGAAGTCGGTATACTTAGTGCCTTTAGACTTTCTAGTATTATTTTTTTAAAAAATATTACAGCAACTTGTCAAGAATTTTGCCTGGGATCAGACCTTAGGCTGTCCAGTACCTGCCTTATGTCTGAATGAAAAATAATGTTGCTGCATGGATTAAATACCAACAGCATTACAATTCCCTTCAACTTCATACTGGAAGAGTCTTGCTGTTTCTAGTAATGCAGTGAGCTGGAGCGTCTTGGGGAGGGGATGGTGGGCAAGGTGAGATTTGGAGGGATATCTTTAAAAAAATCTGGAAGAGTAGATGGAGATGCTGTTTCAGCTTTATCTCTTCAAATTAAACTGATTTTCTGCTTAAAACTTCTTCATTAAATTGTACCTCTTGGTTGCTCTGTAGCTATACAGTTGGGCAAATTCTCTGGATTAGAAAAGTAACTACTTCCTTCTCTAAGTGGTAATGGTTTCTCTTTGAAAGGAACACTTGAGGGAGACTTAGGTTATTCTTTTCTATCACAATGAGTAAATAACCTGTAATGGATTACTTTAAAAAAAGTTTTACTTTGTGTAGGATTATTCCCTCTTTCTACTTACTACCATTTTTGTAGTATCAAGCACTACATTTGTGTGAAGGCTTTGTCCCCTAGGAGTATCAGCTCTTAAACTCTGACAGATATTCCTCCTATGGCAATTCATATTACATTAAACAAAAAGAAGATTAAAACCATCAGCTAGATCACTTTTAAGATTCATTCTTTGACTCTCTTTGGTATTTGTCAACTCACCTCTGCAAGATTTTTGTTTCTCTTTTTTCTATTTCTTTTTTTTTCATTTTAAATTCCAAAAGTTTATTTTTACCATCTGTATTACACACTTTAGACCTAGAATCAGGAAGCATGGAAAAAATACAGCATGTCCTTTTGGACAAAACTCTTCCTATTCCTTACCTTAAAGGGAGGAGACTAAGGCAGCCAACTAGAAAAGACAAAATGAAACAGAAGCCGCTGTACCAGTTCATTGTGTTTTGATAGATCTTATTGTAGACTGTAGATGTCACTACTCCCGTGGTGACTAAAGACAACTGCAGCAGGACAAACACCTTACCTGTAATACAAGAACGTGGTTTGTTACTGGGGAGAAAAAAAACCCGAACAGCTCTGGTACCTCCCAGCAGAATCCAGATCAGCCAGATCAGTGCTGTGTGGAAGAGTGGTGTGGTCATTGTGTGTGTCTCAAGTGCCAGCTGGCATGAGCTTGCCTCTGCCCCTGTTCTGGACCAGAATTAAATGACTTTTCCTTCTTTTCAGTGTAGGGTAAAAGATCCATATAAAAAACTCTTTAAACAGTCTAGGTGTTTCTGCTTGGCAAACGAGCACTAAACTGGGCAATAAGTGCTCCTTTCCATAGCATGTAGCAAGGTAGTCCTGGGCTAACGTCTTCAGGATGGGAAAAATTGTAGTCAGGGTCTGCTTCTGCCCTAGGCCAGAAGAGTGGTCCCCTGGGTTAAAATGATAATAATTCCTGAAATGGGGATGCGTGTGTGATTTGTGTGACATTTAGGGTGGAGGAAAGGCAGAAACTGAATTCTGGTTGAAACAGAGTTGGGTTTTTTTTGCTGAGGTGCACCCTTCTGATTCTGCTGTGGTAAATGGGGGAAGGGGAAGGGTCCCAGCCCAGCTGGGATGTGCAAACTGGGAGCAAGGTCAGGGATGGGCGCTGAGCTTGCTGCCCAGGCAGCCTTCTCCAGCCGCGCAGCGCCGGCGGCCACCACCTCAGGGGACAACGCTGCTACCTGGACGCAAGGGCTGCTCTGCTGAGTGGTCCTGCTCGAGAGCTGGTCTGCCCCTGTAATCAGGTGCAGCCTGTATGGCTCATGGTGGAGCTCCAAAACAACATTGTGATTAATAATAGTGATTAATTTGGGGCGTGAGCTGTGCTATTTGTGGCAGGTAGGTGAGTTTGCTACAGAGGGCGTTGAGCGCAAGGAGTAGCAATGAGCTGGTGAAAAGCAGCGTTGCGTTCAGATGGCAGAAGGAAAAAAAGATGCAAAGGGTGGCTGTGGGAACATGTTTGGAGGAGGCATGAGCAGTCATGGGCCTGAGGTGATACTTGAATGCATGGCTAGTCCTGTCTGTTGTATCTAAATCCAGCTAGTTGAGGTAAAAATTGTAGCCTTCAATATAGTGTTGTAAAATACCTATATTTTGCTAGAATAGAAATTATAATAGAAAACAACTTCTGCTCTGCTTTACCAGAAAGGGCCAATTTTTATGCAAAGGTTATCTTTTGTTAATTAAATCATGGTCTGACAGGAACAAATTGCCAGGTAACACTTGGAGACATATTTAGAGAGCATAACTGAAAAAAGATGAAAGAAATCTATCCTTCCCAAAGCTGGAAGTAAAAGAAGCCAAATATAAATGGTCTACTGCAATGCTACAACCCAATGTCTTGCTTCTCTTGGTGTTCCCTGGAGCACTGTGGTTTTGAGTAGCACCTCAGATATTTTCCCTGCCTTTGAGCTGCACAGTGATAGTAATCTCTTGAAACACGTGCTGAAAATTTTGTGGATAAATGGTGACGCAACTGAGGATGAGAAGTTTGGATGTGACAATCTTGTCCTGCAAGTTTCTCTGCTCCTCCCTTCCCATCTGTGGTACCAACTGTTCTGGTTTTATTACGCAAAGCACAGATTGCAACAAGAACTTACCTTTCTCTTTGTACCTTAGGCTGAACGGAGGGATTTGAGGGTTTTTTTGATCGGTAAGGTAACCAAAGTACTTACCATAGGATGATCCTTCCACATGCTTGGATAACATGGACCTGATGGTTGGTAAGGGGATGAGGGCAAAGAGCATCACTGCCCGTGCTGCAATGCAATGAGTATGTAGTTATATCATTAGTACCTGCTCCTTGTCTGCCAACACAACCACTGCTTTTGCAGACTACTTGCCTCTGGTTGGGACAGGGCCTTTGTTTCACCTTTTCTCATCCCTTGAGTACCAGAAAGAAGTATAAATCTTTGGTAGGAGTGTAGGTGGATAAGCCACCTATTGCTTCTGCTAGCAGAGGTACTTTGCCCAAATCAGCCGTGGTCTCTTGGTCTCAGCCCGAAATCCCAACGTAGATGGAATATAGCCCTGGCTGTTGAGAGAGTGAGACCAATCATTCCAGTCTAACCATCAGAGAGGGCACTCTGTACTACACGGCCTTGACCGGAACTGTAACTTTATAACACTATAGGTGTGTGCTATCTTGGTGTTTCTGGTTTGCAGTATTTTAGGCTTTCTCTAGTGTGGAAACATTTAGGGAGCTGGAATTAATCTTTCTGTCAGCAGAACCAACCTCAGTGAAGACTTGGTACATGTCTAGTGTAACGAGGTGTTTCTGCAATGCAGGGAATAAGCATCCTGCACACTGTGTGTGTAGCAGCATGCCTTCATGATGGATTTAATATTAACAAGCATTTTTAAATTTTAATTTTTTCTTTTGTTCCCCAGCCTGATTGCCTAAACAAATAAAATCACCTTAAAAAAAATAATTCAGTGTTTGGTTTAGTACACAAATATAGTAACCTGCTGTCTTTCACTTGAGAGTAACCTTTGTTTGATTTTCAATTTCTCATTCCCTGTAGGGGCAGACAGAAAAAATCACTGAAGGCCATTTCTCATAGATCTTTTTCACATTTTCAGAAGCAAAACCTCAAAGCCATCCAACACACAATACTCTTTTTGTCAGATATGAGTCATCCATCTCACTGCCACAACAGATACCATTCCCGAGTTTTGTTTTCAGTGTTCCTGTAGAGGCTACCTCCTGACAATAAACTTGCTTTTTCTTCGCTGTGGGATGCTGCCCCATCTATTGTTACCTGTCCCTTGGTCATTTAAATAAGGTATAAGATTTGTACACTACATTCTCACAGTATTTTAGTTGCTAAAGCAGCTCCAGTGTTTCACTGTTAAGTTTCCTCTTGGCCATAAATGCCTTAATGTAACAAAAATAAATCACATCTTAAAATGTTTGCTTAATAGTAACTCTTTGCCAATTTGTTTCTCTTGTAGCCTTAAGCCTTACATCACAAAAAGCGGGTGCTTCCCATTAACGCAGCAGTGTGCTCTGATTAGTACAGGTAGCCATCAACAGTTTCCCCACTCCCCCGTGGCCTGACCATTGTGTTCCCCTGCTCAGGTCTGGGCTATGACCAAGTGACGGATTACAAGTCAACTGGCCTTAAACTAAGCGTTCGCAGATGTGTATGCCTCCTCGGGATATTGTCAGTTGCTGAGTGCAAGGGGCACAAAGTGAGATGTGGGGAGAGGGGAGTGATAACAAAATTCCCTTCGGAATTGCTTGTGGGATAGCCTGCCGAGCTCTCTCCTCTGAAACTCGCAGGGAAGCAGAGAAAAAGCTCCTGACGCCGAAACACCCCAGCCCCCTTCTCAGGGTTCACTCGCTTGTGCGAGTGGCCATTCAACTCACCGATGTAGAATAGGTATGTCCACCGCACAAAGGCCATGATGAGGATGCCAGTGCTGAAGGATGCCACTCCGATCATGATCATGGTAATGTCCCTCAGGTATTTGGAGAACACAAATACCCCTAGGAAGCTGGTGATGAAGATCATGTACCCAGCAGCATTGCCATAGCCAATCTCCACGGCATTCCAGCTTAAAGGCTCCCTGAGCAAGAAGAGTGGGAGTACGTTCATTGCACCAACCACAGCAAGGTTATAGAGGATTGCTGCCACAAACAGCATGACGATGATAAGCTTCGAGGGGGATACTGGAGTAGAGCTGCTGCTCTCTGAAGGTTGGGAACTCCCTGCTGCTGCTTCTCCTGTGGGGGCTGGTAGCTGGCTGCCCACCCCCTCTGCGCTCTTGGCTTTGGCTGGGCAGGAAGCTGCTGGCTTGGGGACTGTGAGGACAAAAATGCTGTAGAGGAGGCAGAAAGCATAGCAAGCAATGCTGCAGCTCACCAGCACAGTGCCCTCTCTATAGCGGTCACTGAAGCCAACAAAAAGGTAGCCAGATGCCATGCTTCCCAGGAAGCCAGCGAGGCCATACACCAGCTCAATGATGATAAGCCGCAGAGATCTCCTGCTCTCAGAGGAGCCCAGGGATCCCAGAGCCATGATGCCTGCCCAGAATGTGGTGAAACCACCCGTCAGCCCATTGAAGGCAGCAGCCCCGTACATCACCTCGATCGGCCAGCCCAAGAGGATCAAGAGGAGCAGTAAAGTTTTGGAGCCCAAGTAGCCAAGAAGAGGGAAGCAGATGGGGATCTTCCGATGAGTCCTGTCCCCCAGCTTGGACAAGCCGTAGGCTGACACCAGCGGGCTCAGGCCCAGCACTAGGTTGTAGATAATATAAAAATTAGAGACAGCCTTCTGCTGAGCATCTTCCAGTAGATGGGAGGGAGCAGCGGCATTGGTCTGGTTGTAGTAGTTCTTCACCACTAGCAGCAGTGCCGTGTCGTAGAAGGCGCTGGCCACTTGGGAACCCGCGACCAGTGGCTCAATCCATGTCCTCATCGCCATCACCCCCACCATGCTGCCAGCAACCCCCTCTTCTTCGGGAGAGCTGTTTTCAGGAGGCGTGCGGGAGGAAACGGCTCTTCAGAAGCTCTGCTCTGGAGGCGTGCTTGGAGAGGAGCAGCGGAGGTAAAAACAAAAGTTCTGCCAGGCTGCACAGAGTCAGGAGCGTTGTGCAAGAGATGATCTGCCTGGGAGGGTATTTGCACCTCACCTTGCTACGTATACGCATGCACACGCATCCCTGCGTGGCTCTGATCTCTGGCTCACGCGCGAGAGGCTTTTGTACAGCTGGAGAACGCCCTGCACTCGTCGGCTGCTGCTGCTGCTTCTCCTCTTCCTGGTGTAGTTTCAACAGAGGTCAGATGACCTAGGGGAATTTCTCTCTCCCAGTTTAGGAAGTGAAATGCCCTGATCAAGTAATTGCTGCAATTTGGGGTGGTGGTTTGTTCTGTTTTTTTTTGTATGTGTTTCTCTCCTCTGCCCTCCTCCCCCCCTTGGCATCCTTCACGTGTCAGAGGACTCTCAGAGTGGCTGCAGGGGCAGGAGATGGCTGTGTGCATTTTTGTCAGGTAATTTGTGAATTCCCCTTACTGCCAGCTCTTTTCCCTTTTTTTCTACACAAATATGTTGTTGGCTCTTTCACTTTTACCTGCTCCCGTCTGCCCTGTTGCTGTACCATGCCCCTTATGTCGTTGTTTCAATAACGGGGTCAGGAAATTACACCAAAAAGAGATTAAGAGGGAAAAACCCTACTTTTGGTAACCTGCCTCCCACAGCTGCTGCTCTGCCTGCTGCATCCTTTGGCTTTACAACATGGGAATTTCCAAGAGGAGGAGAAAAATCCGAATTTATCCAAAGGCATCAGCGTCAGCTGTGCCACAGTAATCAGCCCCAGAGCTGGAGGCTGGGGTGGGTGAGAGCCCACCGCTGGGGAAGCGTTTTCCCATCCCAGTTCCCCAGGGTGCTGGCCGTGCCCCTCTGCAGGTACCAATGCTGCGCGCAGTTTTGCAGCTTGAAGTCAGCCCCCCATTTTGCTGCTGCCTGAGGGGGTCAGGCGAAGCCCTCTGCCCCAAGCGGCTTAGGGTCCCTGCAGGGACAGCGGTGTGGCTGACCGCTGGCGCTAGAAGCTCTTGGAGCAGGATATGGTGCAAGCAGGCTGCCAGCTCCAAGGAAGATGCTTGCAGTCCCATCTGCAGGAAATACTTGGAGGATATTTGGCAGCCTCAAAAATGCTAACTTAAATGATCTCATTTTGCACTGGTTTAATGAATCATAACAGACAGAATAACAGTCTGTTCCAGGAAGATTTATGGTGATTACTTTAAAAAATAAATTAATGATTAATTTGCAAGAACAATGTTAAAACCTCCATCTGTTGCACTCTGTATTGGTTCAGGTGACATTTACTCAATGCCTGCGTACTCATGGCTCAAGAGTTTCATTTTTTCGCTCTTAATTCAGTTGTGCAATAATTTTTGCTTTATATTTCAATTCAAGGAAAAAAAGTCCCATGAACTAAAAGGGAAAGGAGTGGGGAATTGTCTGCTAGAATGATTTGCTGCTAGACAATTTCAGTTTCACCAGATAGGGTTTTTTTTTTGTCAGGCCAAAAGACTCCTCGCCAGCTGTAAAATATAATGTGCTTTTTTTCCACCCAGATTTTCTGCAAAAGGAGTCTAGTTTCTTTAGTTTTTATTCAGAAGTGGGACAAATCTTTTCTCCAAACCCTGGAATATTTCCAGAGGATGAAAATTCCAGACAGCCTTACTGAAAACCCCAAAGCATCTGCCTGTGACCAGCTTAAGCAACAAATGTAACCGCGGGAATTGCCACGTTTCGCTTCACCCAGAGAGCCCTGTCTCTTCCACCAGACAGTAGAGGGAAAGATAAATTACTTTGTCCCATTCACGTTTCAGTGTGGGACATTAGGCATCTTTGAGTGCAGAGGTATGTTACAGGCACTGCGCTTGAGAGACTGCGATCTGCTCAACTCTTAAATGGGGGATGTTTCTCCTCCACACTTAGTTGCATGCACAGGCTGCCTGGTTTATTCATCTGACATTGTACATTTAGGTGATACTGTGTTATGCTTGATGCTATTCAGGCCTAGATAGCTAATGAACTGTGCTAAATGCCATTAGTGATGTCATGAATTACATGGGATATTTCCAGGATATTCTGAGTGTTCATTCACATTAAATGTACTTTTTAGAACTAGCTCTTGTGGAAGGATATAATTTCATGTCAGTAATGGCAAAACAGTGAGTGCTAAAGTAAGAGTTTAACCTAGGCTCCAGAATATTCCCCACTGCAAAATACTTTTCCTGAATACCATATTCATTTGATGCCACAGAGACTTCAAAATTACTCTAGCATCAGCTTTTCCATGGACCCCAGTTCTCATATTGCTAATATTTATAGAGACTATTTATAGAGACATTCACTTTAAAATACATTTGTGCAGCATAAACACTGTGGAGCCTTAAGAGAGTGGCCCTTGACATTTAAGAAAAATGTACCTACAGAATCACTGAGACTAGGCTAAGAGCAAAAATACACAGGTATAGCCTGCTGGAAAAGGAACATGTCTTTCAGGGCATCCGTCTCTAGAGTTGTCTTGACTGGAGACCCACTAGAGGCCAGGTCAGCACCACGTTGCACCAGCTCTTGGACATTCATCAGTTTGGCCAAATAAAGGTGTTTAATGTCTCCCTGTGGTGGTTATACATTCCTGTGCTTTTTCTTTTTTAAAACTGTTTATGACAATTACATCAATTTTCTTTTTGAACAGGGTTGCTGTAGGGATTTTAGTATGCTGGGGCAGTTGGGCTTGGCAAGTATCAGCATTTTGGAGACTGATCTTCAGCACTCCTCATCTGTAAAGGTCCTTTTGACATCCAGGATTGCAATCCAATGTGGGTGCCTAAGCCCTCTTCATCTCCCTCACCTGAGCCTGGTTGATGGGATCTGGCTGGCAAGTTTTCATCTCTCAGGTGGTAAATCATCTCTGTAACTCCTCCTCGGTACAGATGGATCATCCTGACGCACACTGTGGCTTCCTGGTGGTGACCAGGCAGGGAAGCATGACTGGGGACTGGGAAGCACCCGGATCTGAGCCTGGATGGAGCTGCGGTTGCATTACAGCACTGGAGAGAGGGAGAGCTGGTTGAAAACACTGAGGAGAAGCAGCTATTTCAGTGACAGCCTGTGTTCCATTGGAAAATAAATCTTCGTCATGAATGACCACAGACTGTAATGCCAAGCTGTGCTCTTTCTCTCTGTGGTTTGGGAGGTTGGCTTCCTCACTGGCTGGTGTTTAATTATGTATTGGCCTTGTCCTCACAAGGTGTGTGGCACTGGGGAGATGGAGGGGGAGCGGAGGCTGCACAGAAAGCTGGCTGCACAGGGCAGGGGGGAGCAGCTGGCAGCAGCTGCTGCATCACCACAGGGATGCGGCATCCTGGTCCAGGCAGTCATCTTGTGGGATCTGGAGCTGCCAATGGTAATGCCTGGATGTAAAACGTCACCCCATCATCCTAGTTCCAGTGACTCTAGAAAATGACATCCAGGCTGCTTGGAGACTCACAAGGCTGGTGCTAGCACAACAGCTGGTCAGTCCACCATTGCCATAACAAAAAGCAGGACCTTATGAGTGCACCTTGAGGTGTCTCAGACACCGAGACCCCTGGGCCAGCAGTCCAGCATTCAGGAGGCACAGCACCAGCAGACGCATTCAGATCACCTACAGGGACATCTGCTCTCTGCTGCTGCTCATGGTGGGAAGAGTAAACCGAGGCCACAGGCAATATGAGCACATTGAATTATGGAATCGTAGAACAGTTTGGGTTGGAAGGGACATTTAAAGGTCATCTAGTCCAAGCCCCCTGCAATGAGCAAGGACATCTTCAACTAGATTGGGTTCCTCAGAGCCCCTTCCAGCCTGACCTTGAATATTTCCATGATGGGGCATCTACCATCCTTGAGGAACGTGTTGCAAAGTTTCACCACCCTCATTGTAAACAATTTCTTCCTTAGCTCTAGTTTAAATTTTCCCTCTTACTTCAAAACCACTACCCCTTGTCCTATCTCAACAGGCTGTGCTAAAAAGTTTGTCCCCGTCTTTCTTATAGGCCCCCTTTAAGTACTGGAAGGCTGCAATAAGATCTCCCAAGTCTTCTCTTCTCCAGGCTGAATAACCCCAACTCTCCCAGTCTGCCCTCACAACAGAGGTGCTCCAGCCCTTGGATCGTTTTTGTGGCCTCCTCTGGCCCCGCTCCAGCAGGTCCATGTCCTTCTTGTGCTGAGGCCCCAGAGCAGGAGGTAGCACTGCAGGGGGGTCTCACCAGAGCAGAGCAGAGGGGCAGAATCCCCTCCCTCGACCTGCTGCCCACCCTGCTGGGGATGCAGCCCAGGGCACGGTTGGCCTTCTGGGCTGCCAGCGCACGTTGCCGGCTCATGTCCAGCTTCTTGTCCACCAGTACACCCAAGTCCCTCTCGGCAGGGCTGCTCTCGATCCCTTCATCCCCCAGCCTGGATTGATACTGGGGGTTGTTCCAACCTGGGTACAGGACCTTGCAGCTGGCCTTGTTGAACCTTGTGAGGTTCACATGAGCCCACCTCTCAGAGCTTGTTCAGGTCCCTCTGGATGGCATCCCATCCCTCAGGCACGTCCACTGCACTACTCAGCTTGGTGTCATCTGCAAACCTGCTGAGGGTGTTCTCGATCCCACTATCGAAGTTATTGATGAAGAGACTAAACAATACTGGTCCCAGGATGGACCCCTGTGGGACACCACTTGTCAACAGTCTCCATCTGGACATTGAGCCATTGACCGCCACCCTCTGGGTGCGACCATCCAACCAATTCCTCACCCAGCAAACAATGGCATCCCTCATCCACATGTCACCTCCTTTTCCATATTTTGAGGCCTCACTCATTGCCCCACACGAGCCAAGCCCAGGGCAGTATGCAGGTGCTAAGAAGCTGGAGAACAGTTTTGTTCCATGGAGAGACCTCATGAGGTGCACTGATGTGAAGGACAGTTGGGAGGGGTGACTCTATGCCAGATTAGGGGAAATCCACAAGCCTTCCCTTGAAAAAGTTGTTGTTCCCCACTGCTTAGATAACACCACAGGAGAGCAGCTGGAAACACCAGCACTGTCCAGTTTCCATCTAGGATAGATGCTGGCTGCCCAAGCAGCACCAAAAACCTACATTGACTTGCTTTCATTCCAAGAGGTCATATTTTTGTCTATTTTTCTCATTTCAGAGTTTCCTGCTTACCTGGTTGGATTTTCCTATGGGCTTTTCCCTCTGCTAGAAAGACAAAACACAGCATCCTCAACACACACTTTTTGCTGAGTTGGCTTCTTTTTTCTTTAGCTTGAGGAATTTGGGTGATTAATAGTGCTGACAGATAACTGTATGCCTTAACATGAATCCTCTTCATGGAAGCAGAAAAAAAAAGCTTCTTGCAGTACCTGGTGCCTGCCTGATCTGCTGGACCACAGAACAAATCCTGCTGTAGTTCTTAGATAAGCCCTGGATAATCCTGGTGCTAAATGATTTTTTTTGTGTGTCTGTGCACATTCTCTTTGTCATTAATATTCATGTTTTTTAAAAATTGCTGGCAGCGCATATGGATTTGTCATGGAAGCATTGCAAAGTTTGAGTGTACAGGCAGCTATGGACTTAAGAAAGGGGTGAAACAAACTATCCTACAACTACAGTTTAAGTAATCCTATGCTGAAGAAAGCAAAAGTGGACAGTCTGGAAAAGTGAAATGATCATAGCAAAAACATAACTATTAAAAATTTCACTATTGAATGAATTACAGTCAATAATCTGTAAAAACTTGGTTCAAAACCAAAATCTGCTCTCCCCTTCCTAAGTGCTCTCCGAAGTTATTTAGAAATAACTTTGGTTATCTACATCACATTTTCATTTTTTATGTAGGTCTAGAAACTTTTATGGCAATGGTGAGTGGGTATTGAAAGCCTACAAACACGTTTAAATTATACTAAGTTTGAGAAAATGAATTAAGGGTGAGTAAAAGCTCTGTAGTAGAGGTAGTGTGTGAGTAAATTTGACTTGGGATTTATGAGATTGGAGAGGGACTGTGTATTAAGTGTGGACATGAATTAAAGGAAGACTATACACAGAGCATATTGGGAAGGTTAATGTGGCAGAATAAAGAAGGAAAAAGCCACCCATCCTTATGGAGTGAGGTGGGGGAAGAAGAAAGGAAGATCAAGGGTAAGAAGAGCATTAGTGTTTCTGGGCTGGTAGGACCTTTGAGAGACAACTCAGCCCTAGGCAGGTACAATTAGAGGGAATCGTTATCTGTCTGTAAGCCTGCGGCTCAATGGAGGTAAGAACAGCAGCTGGCAAAGGACATCAGGACACAGGAGAGAAAAGGGACAAACCCACCCCATTTTCGAGGGTGAGAGGCAGAAACAATCAAAAGCATCATAAATGCTTAGAGATACAGGCACTGCCTTGTGCTTTGTGTAAGGCATAGTGCTTTTTGAGGAGAGGAGGGAAAGTAAAATATTTCTTTAAATTTTAGTTCTTCTGGAGATACCCTTGCCTGGTAATCCAGCTGTTTTCACCTGACAGATGTTGGGTTAGCCCTCTGTGTGGCTGAATTTACCTTTAGAAGGTAGCTAAAGCAAGTGCTGATGCCATCACCTGCAGTGAGCCCTCAGTGATGCCCACCCTGGAGATGCAGAGCAGGCAGAGTGGTAACTCACTCCTCACAGCCTCTCAGTTTACTCTGGTGGGCCAGGTCCTATGCACAGAAATTGGCAAAAAAAATATTAACTATTGTTTTAGTCATTTTGGTGTTTAAATTTTCCAGGCTATTTATATATATACTCAATAATGTATACTCAATAACAAGCTCTCAGACCCTTTCCTTGATTACGGAGCACCATCTGCTGAGGGCCAGGCGGGTCCTCCATGGACCACTTGAAAGCCCCTCAGAACAGCTGGTGGTGACTGCTGAGTCCAGCCCCAGGTGGTTTCAGGGTACGAGGTTGCGTGGCTGTGCGTATTGCTCTTTATCTCTCTGCAAACACTCCCAAGGCCAGCTGAGGACTTCCAGGCAACCCGGCATCACAAGGCACTCTGAAGGAGGGATAACCCTGTTTTTTAACATGTGCTGCAGCCACACCTGGCTAATTAACCAGCTTGCAGTCTGAGGGTGGGGGCACTTGTTTTGGGCTGGTAGGGTGGAGAGGTCCCTGGGACAGCAGGGAAAGATGCCAGCATCCTCCACGAAGGTGGCTGGGTGGCTACAGGGGATGACCATGTCTGTACCCACTTTGCTGCAGAACAGTAGTGGAAAATGGCACCAATGGGGTAATCCTCTTCAGTCAAGAGCAGGTCTGTGCTTGGGTGGGCAAGCTGTGGCCCCAGTGCTGCAGGAGCCCTCCTCGGGAAGCAGCAAGGGCTGCTGAGGCTCTGCAACCCCATGCAGAGGTGTCAACTCCACTCGACACACAGGGCAGATGAATCTGGGGTTCCCCAGGCCCCCAACTCTGCATCGGACAAGGTCTCCAGGGTCCCAAGAAAGCTTGTGTAGATAGGGCAGTGCATGTCACTTGGGAGAATTTCGGCTAGCACCCTCCCAGGCAGCTGGGAGCCTCGGCAGATTTTGTGTACCCTTAGGACTGCAGCCTGTGCACAAAAGGACATTAATGGGACTAAAATATTGTACCTCTTCTCCTTTCTCTGAGGGGTCCCATTGTATCTGCAGGATTTTTTGAAGCTGAAAGGGGGGCATCAAGTAAAAGGTACTAGGGAAACAAGAAGGTCTGGTCTTCTTTCCAGCAACATTGTGGCTGCTAACTTTTTCCAGGCTGCAGTTCTTCGATGTCTAGCAAGTGTGAATAAATACATAAACAGTTGTAAATATTAAGCTGTGTGGCAAGACAGCTGCTGTAAACTGATGTTTGCTGTTCCTCTGCCCCTTTTTTTCGGCACTCTGGGGTATTCAAAGCTTTGCCAAACTAAGACTTCACTTTTACGCCCCATTGTGTAGCTGCTGAACTGCCCACACTGCTCAAGAGCGGCACTGCTTCTTCCCCCTACAACTTCTGCATTCCCTAGTGAGTTCCTCTGAGTGGTTTCATACCTCCTTCTAACGGCATGTAGGTGGGCAGAGGGGAGGCCTCTCCCGACGGCCTTACCCGTTTCGGTATGGCTCCGCACAGTGCAGGAGTGCTAAGGAGTGCTGAAGGGCTGCTAAGGCCTGAAGATCTCCCCAGTTGCTGCTGGGCCTGAGACATTTGTTTGCTGAAAATCAAGAGGACCTGGCTGAGGGCCATGCCATGTGCATGCACTTCCCTCCAGAAGACCTTGTTTTTCTTACTCTGCTGTAAGAGTAAGAAAACTTCTTTTCTTACTCTCTCTTCCTTTGCTTGGCTGCTGCAGGGCTTGGACTGCATGCAGGTGATGTGGGCTCGTGCCTCTCATTACCCCGTGTCACGCACTTCCACATCATCACTTTCCAAGGGTCAGTAGCTAACCCAGTTCAACACCTTCAGGGATTTTGTGTTGGATGTCACCTCCAAAATGCCAGTGGGAGCTGTTACCAGCTAAAAGGTCATGTTTGGCCATGTGCTTTCAGGCACCCTCTGCAAGGACAGCCTAGGGCAAAGCAGGCAGATGCCTACGGAGTGAACCCAGAGCGTGACCTCCCTGATACTTAAAAACACACTGATTTAATACTTCCATACATGAAGTGAATAAGAGATTAAGTAAAATCGAAAAATAAAGCTCTTCAGGGCACTAAAATGATGCTTTGCTCCTTTAGTGCTGGGGCATCTTAATAATGAATTCCTTGGAAACATCCTGCAAAACTTAGACAGACTATATTGACTTCTCTTTTAATTTATAAACTCAGGGAGTCTGCATGTCAATACATTATGGGGTCATGAGCATTGATATTATTCAGCTCTTTCCTGATGCCCTTCTGCTGAAGACTGACTCAGTGAACAGTGGCCAAGAAGAACAGCTGCGCTGAATCTTGTCCTGCACTGCCATGGTCTGGACCTGGCAGCATGTATGACCCATGCAGTATCTGGCAGAGGTTTTTTGTCTGGTTTCCAGAGAGCTTGGGTAAATACTCTTTTTTACCATATAGCTTCCATCCCTGCTCATTGTCTGAGTGTGCTTTCAGCTGGCTTCAGAAATGGCTCTCTGCATGAAAAATTCCCATCAGCAACATTTTCCCCTATTTATCTTTTTGTTTTCCACTGTTTATACCACTCCTGTCTCAACTGCTTTACTTATCCTCTCCTCCCTCTGTTCCTGCCAGAAATTTTCACTTTCTTTATACATAAAATCCCACATCTTGCAATTAACTTTCCCTTTAAAAACAACTCTCTCCACCTCATACAAGCTCAGTTTGCCTTCTCTGCAAGACTCCATGGCTTGAGCTTGTCTCAGTTGTGTTCCTCAAACACAACATTAAAGAAAAGCTGTAATCATGCCCCTTTTTGCATGAGTAATGCAATCAAGAGAAGGATTTTGTTTCACCCGGCTCTTCCCCAGCACCCTTTCAAGTCAGCCCCAATAACACACCCACATTTTATAGTGCAGTGAGACAAGCCAAATCCATGGGCTTCCAGCTGAGTTCAGTGCTGTGTAGCCCTCAAAGAACAAGGTCCTTAGAAGTATTTAGGTACCTAAGTGCTTTCATATATTTGGATCTGGTCTGCTTAAGGCTTGTCTCATGGGTCTCGGTTTATCCAACTTCCATGGGATGCTTGGCAAAGAAACGTAAATGTAGTTAAATACCTGGGGAGAGGAAACCAGCCTGGGAAGAAGCCTGACTGGAGGCTGGTGGGGCCTTGCCGTGGTGGTCAGTCAGGGGCCTGTGGCTGGGGACTTGGTCTGATTGAGGATCTTCTCCATCTGGTGAGGCTCAGTGGAAGCAGGGTGAGATACCTGTGCTTATGGGAGCCATCTAGTCTTGCTGCCCCAAACCAGCCGTGTTTTGGGTGCAGACAGCATCCTATGGAAACCAGAAGGGAGCAGCAGAGGGCAAGGAGATGGCAGGGAGCGAGAGGGGGGGTAATGCTGTGGAAGTCTGGGTCTACCTTGGGCCAGTGTTGTACCCCAAAGCTGCACTTCTAGAAGCCAATAAGCCTTACTGGCGAGTGAGCAAGTGCCCTACTTTAGCACCCTCCTTCTTTCACTCCAATTAAGTAGGGCTGAATACTTTCTGCCTCCTCCACACATTGTGGGGGTGACAAAGCTGCCCAGCAAGTCAATTCCCATTGTGTATCAGGAAACTCCACCTTTCTCCATGCAGATGATGCTTCACAGAGAGACCTGAGCTCTTCCCTCCTTTCTAATAACTGCTTATTTGCTTGCAACACTTCTGAAGCCTTGTTATGTCATTACCCACGTGTTTTTGCTAGTATTTTCCTCTCTTCTTGTATTTCAGTTGCAGTTTGAGGACTTAATGCTCATTTTAAGGTAAGGCCAAGAGAGTTCAGCTTTCCCAGATGCTACAAGGGGAAGAAGTGCTTGCTGGGGCCATGTGTACATAAGCATCCTCCCTCACCTGGAGCCACTTGCCATCAGTGACACCCCAAGGGCAAGTGCATTGCTCTGGTCTGTCTGCTGCAGCTCAGTGTGAAACTGCTGTCTTTGTGGAGCTGTTTGCAGCCTCCTACTCTTCCTCCTTGCCCTGCATACACCTCCCTAGCCAGCAATGGACCCCACAGCAAGATTTCAGTGAAGCATGGCCTCTTGCAAAGTGTTTCGTATCCCCAGCCAGAGCCCTGCACCAACCTGCCTGCCAAGGCAATACAGAGTCTGGAATTGCACCCAGCAAGGGCTAAGCTGGGAGGTCTGGTGCACCCCAGAAGCTCATGGAAGAGGCATGCCCGGGGCACCAGGCATGCATGCCAAGCACAGCAGCATTTTCTGGGGTCCCCACCACAACTATCTCCCCTGGGAAGCTCGTGAGATGTGCCATGGCTCTCCTGACCCTTTGCTGATCCCAAGGGAGCTTGCTGTGTTAGTAACACAGGTTTCCATCGCAGTGTGGCACTGATAGGGACCTCAGACTGATACCAAAACGTCCGTCAGCACCTCTCTCTGGGGTTTTGGCTGGTCCCAGAATTTGGCCTCCAAGGGACATTCTGGGAAATAAAGGTCTTCCCCTGGTCAGTGCAATGCGCCCTCCAGATGTCAGTGCAGCTGCACAAATCCCTGCCATGCAATCCTCCCTGTGCAGTTTGCAGTAACGGAGAATGTGATAAAGTGGCTTTGCCTACTTTTTTAATTCCTTCATCGATTTTTGTCACTGCTACTGCCACACTCTTGATTGGAACAAGGCCAAAACATTTCCAGCTCCTGGTGACACACCACCCTGAATTCCCTGCAGAGATTACTTGTGCCTAGGACTGAGCAGGAGCTCCCACACTGACCCCACAGCGCTTACAGTAAAAGCTTTATTCCTGGAGACCCCATTGGTACAGCAGTGGGTTCAGTTGGCAATAGACCAGGACTCAGCCACAACTAGCAGTAGACCCTGAGATCTGGATGGCATTTGGGCCTTTTTCTGTTGTTGATTTTGTTGCTTGATAATTAGATTTTTTTTTTCCCTCTGTGCTATTGCTGATGCGATAGGATCACACCTGCTCCTTGGTCTTGCACCATGTGAAACACTGGGAGACTGTTTAGTCTTTAACCTACGGAGGAGTGCAGGGCTGGACCCACACACTGTGAATAGTTTCCTGGACTGCCCATCCTAATCAATTCAACAACTAGAACATAATTGAAAGTCATCTCTAGTGCTAATGACCATGCTAATATCCATAGCTCTGGTCCTGCCTAGACCTGTCCCTCCACTGCTACAGCTTGTGGTGCTCTGACTTGGCTTTCTTACACTACAGATCCTGTTTGTTTTTCATCTGCTGTTCACACTCACAACTGAAAACACTATACTGAATGCTGTCCCTCCTTTTAAAGCAGATTAATTGAATCCACCTCTGCAGAGGAGATCCTTTGCCTCTCCATTTTCTTTCCCATTGTGGTGAGGCCTCTTAAAGCCACCTACAAGTACAATATCCTCACCTTATAAGCTACTATGCCAGAAATTATGAATAAAATGGCTCTTTTACAGTCATTAACTACTTAGATGGGATAAGTAGTGGGATAATTATATGGGATTAATAGTGGAATAAGCATATGGGATAAACTGGCTCTTTTATAGTCTGTAACCTTACACAGGACTATGCCAGAAATGATGGATAAAACGGCTCTTTTATATTCCTTAACTACTTTGTAAAAATACTCTAAAGCTTGATGCATGCCATTTTGGCTCTGCAATGGGGTGACAGGGATCATAGATGTCCTAACTGGGTGTTATTAAACAAATAGTGACAGCTGGTAGCAGCAGCACACATTGCAAACATTCCTGAGTTGCTGCCACCCACTGGCATCGCTGTGCTAGTTTTGCAATGTCTAAATGCTCCTCTGTAAACGTCCAATTTCCGCTTTTAATTCTCATGAAACCCAAAGGAGAGGTCTAGGAGTTCTCTTTCACATGTGTGCCAGTAAGTCCAATACGCTATCTCTCTTAGCACAGAGCAAGGAAAGGCAAAGGAAGATAGAAAGCCTCTGCTGTGTGGAAAAGACAATAACCACTTTTTCTTCATAGAGACCAGAACAGGTGTATAAATTATCAGGCTTGTTTTCTAACTCGTTTTCTGACTTCCAGTAGTATTTACTAACTGGAAAGGAAATCCACAGCTGACTTTTCTTCATAGGCATTTCTGATGTGTGCACAAGGGAGAGGAAGGCTCTTACAGTGGAGAGCACAGACTGAATCGTTGCGTTTGGCCATAGCCAGCTCCCACTGAAATCTCTGGTGTCCTCAGACTCCTCCCGTGGGCTGTGGAGCAGGATTATAATGAAATGCCTGACTATTCCTGGCACAGGAAGGGGTAGGGGCTGGCATGCACCTCCCCGAAGCTGGTCATCAGCTACCATCAACCCCATGCCCTGGTCCCTGCAGTTCTTGCAGGCAAACTGATGGCAGCTTCCTAGCAGGGGTGAGGGATAGGGTCTAGCTGACCATGAAAAGGTGGGGGGGGCAAGAGGCTGTGGCAATGAGCAAGCGGCTGGGTGGTGCAGGCAAGGCACAAACTGATGGCAGCTTCCTAGCAGGGGTGAGGGATAGGGTCTAGCTGACCATGAAAAGGTGCGGGGGCAAGAGGCTGTGGCAATGAGCAAGCAGCTGGTTGCTGCAGCTATGCATGTAACAAAAGGACGACTGGCTGAAACGATATGCTTGTCTGTGCGGGGTGGCAAGGGTCCTGCAGGAGTAAAGGAAGCAAGGTAAGAAAGCTTGTGCAATTCACCAGGAAGCAGATCTGGCCTCAGCAACCCTCCAAAAGCATGTTAATAGGAAAGAAATACAAGGGATGCTCTTGCATCTGTAGCTGACACCACTGAGAGGAGAAAAAGAGATCTCTCCAGCATCTAGACAAAAAGACAAGAAGAAGAGTCAAGGGGACACACACACACACACACACACACACACACCAATGGGGAACTGACCACCTTGGGAGGTGAGACAAGCCACTCTCCTCCAGCCACGTGATGCTTGCAGGGGTACACCTTCCTTTAACCTGCAAGAATGTGAAGAAACAGTCAGCTTTATAGAAACACAACACAGGTTTCTGTTTTAATGAGAAAATAATTATATACTTGCATTGTAGGCCTCACAGTCACTATAAAACAGAAGCAGGATAACATTTAAGTGGTTAACATACAGAAAGCCAGGTACTGTTGAAAATGGTTGATAAGTCATGACAAGGATGCCGCCTTTTGGTTGCCAAACAAGTCAATGCTACTGTGTTTTCCTTCAGATAGTGTCAGTACGGAGCAAGATGAAGCCCAAACTGGCAGCTTTTAAAACAAATTGTTCAGAAAACCTGCACTGTAACCCCAAACTGATAATAATCACAAATGCTAATGCTTAACTATTTCTCAATACAGAGTTTCATTAAAACCAGTCTTTGCCACAGGAAAGGATCTGAGCATTTCTTTTGTGGAGACAGTTAACTCTGCAATAGTGCTGTTTTGTTGCATTTGATATAGTTATATATAGATAGATATGTATTACTGGTGTATACTTATAAACACCTAAGCTTGGTAGCATGCAAATGAAATAACAGAGGCAAGTAAACTGCATCTCACTCGTGTTACCACAGCCCTGAATGTGTGCTGCTGACTACGAGCGTCCATAATTTCTGGAAGAGAAAAACTCTGCTGGGTGGAAAGTTTGGCTGTCCTGCACCGATCCATGCAAATACTTTTGTCACTGGGGCTGAAAGCGAATGCTTCTAGTGCAGAGGAGTCCTGCCTGGCCTCTCTCCACCACCATCCCCCATCTAGGGGAACAATTTAATTGTCACTTCAAAGACTGAGGGCTGATTGTGGCAGTAGGGGAGGATGTGGCAAAGTATGAAGAGATGTCTCGTGATGGGTCATCAGTGTCACTGGCTTCCAGTGGGAGAGCTGTTGGAAAAAACAGGCCTCCAGGCTAAAGAAAATTTAAGATGCAGGTTCCTGGGAAGGCTCCCGTTTCAGGGAGGAAATATTGGGGTAAACTCTGAAGAGTATTGTTTGGTGCAAGACCACTTCACTGGAAGTACAAGGGCCATCTCCTCTGGTCAGGAAATGTTTTTCCCAGTCTCACTTACGCTCTACCCAAGGGTGAAGGGAGCCAGGACGCCTCTTGATAGAGATGTGTAGAGCTCATGGATGTGGCTACGTGGCGTATGATCTCACCAGAGTGATGCATTGGTGGCGTTGCTTTTCCTACAGTCTTACAGTAATGACCCGCCGGCAGACGCGAATCACAGTTCACTGTCGATTGCCTTGTCTGAACAATGGGTTCACTTCATTAGGTATGTAATTCCTTCATAGTCATGGTGCCTCCCGCTGCACTGGGGTTTAGAGAGCATCCTTGAGATAAGCTCGCTGCCCTTATCACAGTGAACATGCAGGGTTTTATTCTGTTCAATAGCACTTAGGGAGACAACTGACAGAACTGAGTTAACAGGTATATATAATTGTATTTGCTACAATTGCCCAAACAGAAGCTTCAAAATGATAGTGTCCATGGACAGAAATCACATGCTGGAGAAACTGAAGCGGGGAGAGGGGGGAAATCATTTGGTTGCAAGCTCTGTGTTTAAGAAAAGCACCAGAGGTATGTTCACAGTATTGGTACTCATTTTAAATGAGCTCACTGCTTCAGGGTAAAACAGCACAGCAGGTCATGAAACCAAGGAAAGGCCTAAGGGATGACCAGTATCCTGCCTGATGATTTTTTAAAAAGATGTCAAAATAAGAATTGCTTGTTTACAAAAAAAAGACAATATTTTATAAAGATAAAAGCTCAGTGTCTTTTTTTCTGTCACCTCCCAAACTTCTTGGTTTCTAGTCCAGAAATTATGGTTCCCAGTTGTAAAATATTCCTATTGTATTGCTTGCGTGAAAAGAAAGAGTAAACCCGCAGCCTCTATACTACATACAAATACAAAGCACAAGAATAAATACCACATTTCTTTTCCTAATTGTCAGCTTACAAAACTGTTCAATACTTTGCAATTGTGACTCATGCAAATACCATGTTGGGTCAAATTTTAATATCACAAATACTGCATTAACTCAGTGCCTTGTTTTTATATCCCCTTTCAGAAAAAAAAAAAAATAGCACTCATCCCTATAGCTGGTAAACAGCTTTGGAGAAAATAACCATTACACACACTGCCATACGCTCTCTCGCATGCCAGCCTCACGCACACCCCCGCACGCACACGTACCCACACGCACGCACACACATGCCCACACACGCACACAGACCCACACTGATCCTTCACTGCCGATCCCAAGCCTATGCGGTAACTAAAGGCTCTATCGTTTGCTAGTAGCACTGAAAACACTGGCTGAATGGCAAAAAACAATGTTTTCTTCCCTTGTCTGCTCTTCCTTGCTCACTCATTATGCCCTTTAGCTTTTTTGTTGCCTGGAAACGTGAAGACTTCCATAAAGCACTCTACTTCAAAGGCTTTTTTTGTTGTATAAATATAGTTGAAGACGTAACTATCATCTTTCTTCTTTATTTCATACCTCTTTATAGGCCAGAGTCTGGCTTAGTTCAATTATTGCCTCATTTAAAAATTAAATGTCCTTTATTTGTATCCCTTTCCCACTACCTTTCTACTTCAAATTATCCATCTTCATAGATTTTACACATATGCCATTCTTTTCCCTCCCCACCATCAAAAAATAGTTGTCATCCACTAAATACAGATTTTTCTATTTAGAAACTTTGTTATGTAAATATGCTTTGAGAACCTGGAGCTCAGGTGATATTGCAAGCATATAGGATCCTAAAGCTAAGGTAATCCATTTGGCTTAGCTCTCATCCCCATCTATTCCACTCCTAAATTGTGATGGCTTGTGTTTGCAACACAAGGACTGTTTTACTGAGTCTACTGGATTGTACATTTGCAATAATCGCCTCCCTGTTTTTTATTTTTTTTCCTTTTAAACAGATAAATTACTAGAAAGGGGAGTAGAACTCATCCCCCTAAAAACAAACACCCCAATCCCAAACCCCACCCTTCAGTTCCCTCAAAGAAATAGCAACAGAGGGCAATATCATTGTGTTTTGTGGCTGGATAGAGCACGCTGAAGCAACGCCGACGGTCTCGGTGCAGCGTCTGTGGGAGGCGAAGGAATTGCAGGAGGGTCCGGCAGGAGCTGCTGGGGGGACGGTGATCCTGGGAGCAAGGCCGGGCTGTCAATTCGGTCAGCGGGACTCACGAGCATGAGCCCTAGCTGCAGGCTCCTCCATGCTGACCTCTTGCCATGTGGCCGCAGCCTCTCCGGTCTGTGGGGTCAACCACCCCCTGTTCCCCCCGAGGGCTCCCACCCCCTGCACCTTTCCCATTGCATTATTTCAGAAGGGGGATGGAGAGAAGGAGAAGGGGGTATTTTCTAGGTGGGTTTTTCCTGTTGCTTTAGGATTGCCAAGAGATGGATCATTTCTGTGTCTATGTGCATCATTGAGTTTGTTGTGTATTTAATAAATATTGGACTAAAATGCTGCTGCTTTCATGGTGGCGCTCCCACCCCCTGCACCTTTCCCATTGCATTATTTCAGAAGGGGGATGGAGAGAAGGAGAAGGGGGTATTTTCTAGGTGGGTTTTTCCTGTTGCTTTAGGATTGCCAAGAGATGGATCATTTCTGTGTCTATGTGCATCATTGAGTTTGTTGTGTATTTAATAAATATTGGACTAAAATGCTGCTGCTTTCATGGTGGCTTTTGTTTTTGTTTTTTTTTCCTTTCTCTCTTTTTGGTTTTGGTGTGCCTGGTCACTGTCTTCATGCTGGAGCGTGGTTATTCATCCTCTTCCCGGTTGGCATAAATGCCGGCTTCCCAACGCAGCGCCAGAGCACTCTTCCTGCGGTTGACCCTGGTCGCCTCGAGCACCTGGCCAGGAGAGAAAGGGAAAACACAGCACATCACTCAGCTGCCCGTGGCCCCTGTGTCGGCATGCCCCGTACCGCGCGCCCAGGCAGGCAGGGACCAACCGGACCTTCCCACAGGGCTCCCAGTGTCGCATCTCGTGCAAACTGGGAGGACTCATGTGATGAAGTGCTTGCTGATGTGAAGGTGGAGGGGGATGGCATACGAGAGCAAAGCCACACCATGGAAGGAAAGCAGTGGTAGGAGTTGTCTGGCAGCATCCAGCTCGCTTCAGGGGAGCCCCACTTGCCCCTTACCAGCCCAGCTCCACATTGCCCCGTCCCTGCTTGGGGAAGGCAGGGGACAGGGTCTTGGTCCTCTGCCCAGGGCAGCTGCACATCTTTGGTACCAGGAGCCAGCAAACACCTGGCAGCTTTGTGCAGAGGCTGCTTTGGAGCCACATGTGCGGCCTGGAAAGCAGTCCGCTGCTTATTTCTTCTTGTGGTCTTTGGCTTGCAGCTATGCCAACGGGAAAGCCGATGCACTGTGATCAAAGTGCTCTTGGAGTGGAAAATCACTCCCATGTGTATGGGAAAGGAGATTTACAGAAGGAGGACCTGCCCAGCCTGCAGAGTCTGATATGAGATGGGCCCTGATACATTTATACATTTTTTCATACACACACACACACATATGCACACATATAAAAACATACACACTGTGTATGTATTATACATATGCACACATGCACACACACAATCAATTAACTAAAAAAGTAAGAGAGTTTTAATATGTGTTTTAAGAAAGTTAAAAAAAAAAATCAGATGAAAACAAACGGTGTTACTGTGATGCGCATCTTAGCAAATAATGCATGGCAGTGGGTGTTTTCCTCCCAGCAGAGTGAGACAGAAAGAGGTCTTGGGCCTTCTTACAGAAGTACATGGCAATGCTGTTTTCTGACTGACACTGCATAGCAGCCCAATAATCAAACTACAAAGCTGCCAACATCTGCTGCCCTCCATGTGTTTTAAAACAGCCCTCCCAGATAAGTAAACTTGTGAAGTGCTTCAACAGTCAGTTAAAAAGAAAACCAAACACCTGTAAAAACCTCCCCCAGCAAAATACATGTCTGTTCACTGGAGCAATGCCTTCCACCCCCGGTCCCTAATGCTTCCTGCAAGCTGCTCTGCACCCGCCTTGACCGCAGAAGAGTAGCTGGCCTTTTGAGAAAGGACAATGCCATTTTATTCTTCTGTGTAGAAAGTCAGATGCAGTGCGGACTTAAGTCTTGACTGGAATAAAAATAAGTAATTTAAGACTAAAGAAACTCTTCTTTCAGCTTGTGACAAGCTGTGGTTGGAAAAGCACACAGGTGCTTGGGGCTCCTGGACAGGCAATATTGGGAAGTTGGCTCTGAACTGTCAGCTGAAATTACAGGCCGTAATTTTGCTCACGGGAATGAGAACACACTTCTGCATTTATGCTATGACCTAGACTCCACTCAGGAGCTGAAGGCAGGGTGGAGTTTGGCCAGTTTTATTATTTCTTTGCCCTCCTAGTTTCTTTTGACGATGACTATGAACAAGCCAAAGAACTAAAGGCAAAATCCAGCAAACAGAGGTGATCTTGAGCTAAAGATCCATTTGCTTCCCAGCACTGACCAGGGCTACAAAGCTGAACAAATTCACTACAGAAATTTTTTGCTGAAGTTTTGCCCAAAATCATGCCTCATCTTTTTGCAGAGCAACCATCGGAAAGGGGAAGCAGGGCTGAGCAGTTTCGATTTTACCCAGTAGAGGGCAAATGTGCTCACAAACCTCACGATTCAACCATTAAAAAAAAAAAAAAAAAATCTGTAAAAACATTCCTTCTGAACCATCAGCCTGTAAGCAGAGTACTAGAGTTACTCCACTGGAGGGATGAGGACCAGCAGTTTATACTACTTCTTTAGGGTTCCAAGTGCCTGAACCAAGGAAAGACAACCCGAATCAAACAAGGGAAAAGTGAAACGGTGGTTGAGTATCAGGGCATCATCTTCTTATCTTCTCAGAATAAGAAAAGTCAGTGACTGATCCAGGGTTAGCAATAAAGAGCAAAAAACCAGATTTTTTTTGGGGGGGTGGGGTAGGGTGGCAACAGACAAATACTGCTAGACAGGAGACTACCAAGACCAGTATGGTATAATGATTAAATACAACACAGAAAATTGCCATTCTCCCCAGAGGATATTGAAATTTACTTGAAAAACCAGCAAATTCAGCATAAATGTCAAACCAAAACCACCATCATAGAGTGGTGGTCTATTTAATGAGGTCTGCTGAATTTGGCCTGTAAATTTATCTCAGCTGGAAATAAAATGGATTTTGCATAATCTACAACAGTTTCCAGTCAGTGTCTTCCTGGCTGAAAATCACAATGTTGTGCTCGTCTCTGGTGATGGCTTGCAACAGTCAGGAGGACCCCTAAACTTTGAATCAGATTTCTGCTTTGGATCAGTCAGCTTGTCTTTGTATTAAAAGATGGCAACAAGGTTTCTTCCATTTATCCCGCCTGCAAACCTGCCCAGAAGCTTGTCTACTTCTGTGAATGTTGGTGGTTGCTCCAAGGAAAAACGTTTCCAGAAGTATATCAGGGATACCACAAGGGCACTGAATGTAGACTTCGCCTTTGCAGGAAAACAAGTACTGAAGTCTGGCTTAGTATTAATAAACATGTTCTCCACACGGTAGAGCAGATACTAATAAGGTAAAAGTCGTTTTGAATAGTTACTCCAGAATTAGTCTTCTAATCTACTGAAAAGAGGGTTTGACCTAAAATAACCCGAATTTTTACTAAGCTGTGTCAGTTTTACACCCACTAGAGGAAACAATGGGGTAATTATAGCATGCAACTGGAATGACTGAGTGGAGAATTGGGACTCCTCAATGGAGCATTGAATTCACAACCCAGGAAGCCACTTGCCTAAAATAGCAAACAATCTCCGTTTTAAAATATTCTTGGCAGATGTCAGGGCTGTCTGTACACCCATCATGAGTCCACTGCCCAGAGGCTCTCCACAGCAGGTTAAAGGAAGGAAAGTCTTTTTTGGTTTTGTTGTTGTGGCTGCTTTGGGGGTCCATAACATGCTGCGTTTTGGCCACATTACAAAATGCTACCTCAATGCTTCGTTAAGTGACCGCCCTGATGACGCCGCATGTCAGCTCAGTGGGTGCAGGCAAGGTGACCCAGGCAGGGCCAGGGTTGGGTGGTCAGGCTGTCCTAAGGCAGCCAGGCTCATAACTGCTTGGAGAAGGTGTATACCAAAAATCAGAAAGATGAAGCAGACAGTTCACTCAAGCTTAGGCTGAAGAACGGAGCTGGCTATGTCTGAATGGTGAGGCCGTATCAGTGAAAAAAAGCAATGTTATGTAAAACGTTGTATTTGGGAGAGGCAATTTGACTACCAGCTGCAATACAAGAGGAAGAATTTGTGAGGGAAGGACAAATGTACGAAGATGTGTAATGCTGTAAAAACCACTCTTCACCTCTCTTTGCAAAAAATTGCTGTGTAGATCTTGTGGTTGCAGCTCTGGCATCTCATTAAGAATTGCAGCGGGCTCCTTCCTGACAGATTTCATTTATTTTGGAGGATTTTGAGAGAGGGAAAAAAAGGATTGAAACAGCTATCACTGTCAGGTGATTTATCTATCCATCCTAGAGATGGAGACTGACCTGTCCCAAGTTTCTCTCCAACAGGTGTAACAGTAATTGCTTTCTTATTGGCAACAAGAAAATAAAAAGCAAAATACAGATATGCTTTATCCAAAGCATATTTGTCCCCACCACTGAATGAAGCTGACTATTATACAGTACAGGTTACTTTTTATTGAATGGTAGTACCAAAACTGATGTGGGAGCAAAATTGTTTTTCTGGAGCTTAATATTTTACTGATTTTTCCCATCTGGACCTGAAAGAACTAAAAGCAACAAAACCAGAAAATGCAAAGGACTGGGTGTCTAAAATTTACCAGTACCATGCAGGAAAGCCACTGCATAAGACACCTCCGTGGAGCACACCATGCACAAAGAGACAGAAGCACAAAGGCAGGGAACAGGCAGCCTGCTCCTGCAGACGCGAGTGTTCCCACTCAGGAACGATAAACTAAATGCTTTAACATAAAACTGGAACTACTGAGGGACAAAGAAAATATGTTTCTTGGGTATAAAGGTATTTTCTATTCTGTACTTACTTAATGACATTCACTGAATACACCAGACCTCAAGGGAGCTGTGAGGAGCTGGGTATCTGAGACAATGTGCTGGTTTTGGCTGGGGGAAGCTACTATGGGGCTCTATTTTGGATTTGTGCTGGAAAGTGTTGATAGCACAGAGATGTGTTTGTTGCTGCTGAGCAGGGCTTGCACAGAGCCAAGGCCTTCTCTGCTCCTCACCCCACCCCACCAGCGAGGAGGCGGGGGGCACAAGGAGCTGGGGGGGACACAGCCGGGACAGCTGACCCAAGGGATATTCCATACCATATAGCGTCAGGCTCAGAGTGTAAAACTCGGAAAGAAGAAGGAACGGGGGGACGTTCGGAGCGATGGTGTTTGTCTTCCCCAGTAACTGTTACGCGTGATGGAGCCCGGCTCTCCTGGGGACGGCTGAGCACCTGCCTGCCCGTGGGAAGGAGTGAATGAATCCCTTGGTTTGCTCTGCTTGTGCACACGGCTTTTGCTTTAACTATCAAACTGACTTTGTCTCAGCCCATAAGTTTTCTCACTTTCACCCTTCCAATTCTCTGCCCCATTCCACCTGGAGGGGAGTGAGTGAATGGCTGTGACAAAAATGTGTTCATCTGATACAAGACAGCAGCAGTATGATACTGCTGATGGACAGTACTAAAACATAAACTGTGTGCTCTCTGCCACCAAATCTAGTATGTTGGCCTTCTGTTTTGTAACACAAAATTTTTCAACAGTGGACTTCAATGATGCATAAATGTCACTTTTCTGCAGTATCTCCTACAGCATGATTGATATTAAACAAACGCGGGGTAATGTCCTGTAAATTTCAACATATGTAGAGCTGTAAGGACAAAGCAGAAGAATTTGAGGATAAAAACAACTTATGTATGTGCAGGCATGCAGTTATCTGTGGTCTCTTTAAAACACCAGATGGATGTGCTTTTAACACAGGCTGCAGGAATTTGGAGGTGATAAAACCACATCAACCTAACGAAGCAGGCTGTGGTTTGCCACTTGTAGCTTAACTTCAGCAGTTACTGTACCTGCCAGGGGTTTGCTGCTTACCGGAGCTGCCAGGCTGGTGGTGCGCAAGACCCTGCTCGCAGCCGGTGCAAGCACAGCTGGGTCAGCTCCGGCGCTTCTGACAATTAAAACTGAGCCACCTGCCTGCACCGGCGCGGATTACAGAGGGCTCTGGTGAACAGGAGCCACAGCTCAGCTCTGGAGTCAGTAGAGAATAGGGGGGCATCATGCCTTGAGTCTTTCTGTTCCTTCCAAAACAACTGCTCGGGTTCAACTAAAGATTTCCAGTGAGAACCAAATGGTTTCTTCAGTTTGAGGCTTAACACTGGGGCTTAGCCAGGTGGCATGCTTTCACCTGCATACAGAATTGCTGCGTCCCTCAGCCTTTTTCATCTCTACCCTCTTTCCCATCCATGCACATTCATTTCCAGCTCATTACTCCTTGCATCATTATCATTTTACAAGGCAGACAGACAACCCTTCTCAGCAAAAGGCCAAGGGCTGAGCATGTAAAATCTACACCTGAGCTTCTGCCTCTCCCACAACATCAAACACTCTGATCATTACTTACTGTTAATAATCGTAACTCAGATTATTATGCAGATATTATAAGGGAGAAGAGGCCCAACCTGTGTCTAAAACCAGGTCTCTGAAAGCACACTGCTCTTACACTGATTAACTCTCTATAAATACTCTACACAAAGGTCAATCACTGGCTTGTATCGGTGAGATAAAACCCACGCTAAATTATTTAATGAATAGGGAATGGCATAGACTTGACTTTGCTTTACTCTCCAGAACAGAAAAATGTTCATATACTTGTCTTGAGGTAGCTGATGTGATCAATATGTTATGGAATAGGGAAACAGTAGGAGGTTCATGTTTATAAACAAATGCTGATGCTGGACAAATGAATATCAGTCATTACTACAATCTGTTTCTGTCTCTTAGAGAAGTCCAGATTTACACATCTGTCTGCACAGAAAATTACAGGCAATGTCCACATTATTGAGCACCTTCTTCCTATAAACATCGCAGAAGTGTAGGTGGTATCAGCTCCCTGCTCTTAGAATTGTTGCATTTGGCAGAGTCCAGCTTTTTAGGGGAAAAGACTGTGCAACTCATTACCTTGCTAAAATACCAAATGTCACTGTAAATACCCTTTCTTTAGCAGGTCTGGGTTTCTTCTACGCTGAGACCAACACTGATGCTAAGTTGTGGGACTGTGATCAGTCATCACATCACAACACAGAGGGACAAGGACAGGTTCATAAAATGCACCAGGCTGAGGCCGTGCGCTTGGATCTGACTCTCTTCTTCCACAGATGAAAGGCTGGTGTGTGGATTCTTTACAGAATACTAGATGTTTTGATGGTGCTAAAGACACTGTAATCAGAGACAAAGGAAAGCTACAGCAGTTTCACTTAGCATTTGAGAATGCTTGGATCCCAGGTTTAGCTTTGCTAGCTAAATGGTAACAGGGATTAAGGAGAAGTTCTCATTTCATGCCTCAGGAATGCTACAGTTCTGGGCAACAGCTCCCATCTCTTTAATTACAACCCCTCCCATGCCAGCAATTGTAACTAGAATCCAAGGGTTAGCAAACCAGCCACACAAATATTTGTTGATGAGAGATAAGAAGGAATATCCCACACACACATTTGCATCCTGGTTTTGGTATGAAGCAGCACTGGCACACGGCATGAAAATGCAAACTGCAGCAGCATGCACTTGAAATCACCATGCAAGAGGAAGCAAAAATAAATAAGCAGTTGAAAAGTACCTCAGAAGTAACCTTGCTAGACAGTAATTTACAGGTGTACTGGTAGAAAAGGAAAAGACCAGCATTAGTACATTGAACAAGCATGTTATAACTAGGAAACAAGAACAAAATAAAGAAATTGCAAGAACTGGCACATCCCAAAATATAGGATTTCAAGCAACTTGGTGTCATAAAAAAAAAAAGGTAAGATTAGTCAGTTTGGTGGGTTTTTTTAGTGACCTTGCTTGGCCAGTCTCAGTCTTGTTTACCATCAGAGTGTGACTTGTTTTCTTGCAGCTGCTTTTTCTCATTTTCTCACCTGTTGAAACCTCTACTGTAACATACCCTCTATGGAAGAAACTGCCCCCTTGCCTGAGCAGTGAAGTTCTTCCAAGAGCAGATGTGCTTCATTTGCCCCGTCTCTGAAAGGCAAAACCTGCACGCACCGGCCAGAGCGGTTGTGTTGTAGCCACTGAAACCAGACTTAGAAGACGGTGATGTTTACAGGAGAGAGAGGGTAGGTGTCTTACTGAAACCACCCTTCTGCCTTTTGGTGTGTCTTCTGTAGGGAGAAACTGAAGCTCTATACATCAGTATTGCTGGTGTGTTCAGCATGTGAGGGTGAGCTTCCATGGACATCAAACCTCTCCACGATCCCACTCAGGAGACCACAGCTGGTGCCTCCTGCCCCTGCAGAAGCTCTGGCTCTGCTTAGCCTCGGGTGCCACAGCACCCTGACTGCTCCCTGTACTCCAGAAAGTGTCTGCTTCCCCTCACCTCACTCACAGAAAGCAACGTTGAGCCATGTTCAGCTCTCAAGACTTAATGCTCCAAGTGGCAGGTGCCTGTCTGGTTGTCAGTTACGCTCCTCCCCCCACTATATTTCAAATATTTTTAAAAACAGGCTGGTGGTGTGCTCTTCTGTTTTGTTAGTTACAGAAACCTTTTTCTGATCACAGTGTCCGTGGTACAAGTGCAGCACTTCTTATTTGAATTACCTTTCCCCTGTCACTGGTGGGAGTTGTTTGCAGAAGGAGAGTGGAAAAAGGCAGGGAAGAGAAACAAAACTCTCCTGCTGGCCTGAGGAAGCTCTCCCCAGGCTCTGCAGGACGCTGTCCTCTAATATGATTTTGGGTAGGCAGCAGCAAGAATGTAAATACCTTTTGGCTGTATGCAAAGGGCTTAAGGAAGAGGAGAATGACAACAAACTGCAACACTGAGGGACTCTGGTGTGCACTGGGGCTCTGTAAATTCACTGCAGCCTTGACAATTCATCCCAGAAAAGGATCCATCCCACGAGCTGTCTGACCAGCACCAATGCTCTGGCAGTGCATCTCGGGCGGTCAGCACCTGGGCAGCTTTAGCAGCGGCGCACGGCTGAGCTGGCACCCAGAGCACACCTCTTCGGTCAGGCAGTGCCCAGGCCACTGCTCCAGTCAGGACATCAGGACTCACTTCACGCTGCAGAAGAGACTACGTAGTCATGGCCGATGTGCTTTCTAGGGGCGACATGTGCAGCTCTGCAAGCACCCGAGGAGCTACACTCAGGTAACTGAGCAGAAGGAGTTAGGTCTAATGACATCGTACATGTCTTTTTTTTTGCGCTACAACATGCACGACAAACAGCATGTGACCATCACCAGCTGTGGGAGAAGATTTCAGGCACAAGCCATCACTTCATGGGCTGGACAAGTCACCTTTGCTCTTCACGGGGGTGAGGAAAAGCACAAGGTGAGGACCAGCTGAGTGTTGCCTTTTAGCAGAGCAGCTCCTCTGCTGTGTCGAGGTTTCAAGACTGACAGATACTCGCTGCAGGACTCCCGAGGACCAGTTCTGGTTTGCATGGCAGGAATTATCTGCCCCGCTTTCTAAGTTCCTCCAGGGTTCTGCAAAGGGCACGAGGGTGTAAGATGTCTCCTGCAAGCCTCTGAGAGCCCTTCAGTGAAAAAGATCCCCTGGGGAGATGCCAGAAAGCAGCACCCCCCAGAGCAGGTGGAGTTGTCACCTTTCACTGGGCACTTTGGGGATGGCGGGGAAACCAGGGAGCAGCTCCTTCCTAAGACGTGGCCCCACGATGCCACTGACAGAACAAGGCATGTTCCTGTGTGCCAGGGGCCTCCTGTCTGGCAGAAGGAGCCTGATGGACAATGAGATCTTGTTTTTCAATAGCTTCATTAGATGAAAGGACCAGAAAGTGCTGGTGTGCACTGGAAATTGATCTGTTTATGTTTTGAGTCAGCTCTTTTACCTTTTAGTTACCAGCAGAAATGCAACAGGACCCTTCCACATTGCACTCCTTCTGATTTAAGTATCTTATGCTACTGTGCAATATTCACCAGTAATGATTAAAAGCTGCCAGACTAGTGTAGTATTCATGTTACAAACCTTCACTTACTTCTGTACATCCGAGACTCTACCTTTCATGAACATTACCAGAAACCACTTTGTTTGGAGCATAAGCTTGTTGGGGCTGGGACCATCAAATTCATAGCTCTTCTTATTAGTGCCTCCAATAAAGAACACCTTAATTGGCTTAAACTCTACTACAGTAATGTCTGAAATGCAGGCACCCATTTCACAAACTGAAATTGTGGCTGACTTTCTGTTTGTGTTGAAGAACAACAAATGCAGTGGCATTGCCCACTGAGGGACCAAAGTTAATTTCTGAGACATTCCCAATATAATTCTGCAAGGAGTGTTTTCTAGGCAAGTTATCCATTTTCTCACACTGAATGCTGAGCACACTGGGATGGGGCTTTGGGGAGTCTACCAACACAAGCATGAATACATGCTTGATCCACAAAGTTCAAAGATCCACTAAAATAACCCGTTGGTGGGTCTCGGTGAGGTGTGAATTAACAGAGTTCACCAATTGCAGGGCAGCTACCCACTGAACTTATTATTACTTAATTAATAAAAAAGAAACTTAATATGAGTTGCCTTTGGTATTTGCAGTGACACTCTCTCTTCCTCTCCATTGGCCCTCATCCTTCCATTTCAAACACACTGGTCCTTACAAATCTTTACACATTTTCAAGGTGTTCTGAGCAGATTCTTGCAAAATAATTATTTTTGTTGTCTGAATGTGGGTTCTCGCAAGTCACAGTCTCTATCACAGAGCAAAAAGTGAAAAGGAAAAGTGCACTTACACTGCTGTCATCCATCCTTTCTCGTCTCTTAGTTTTGTGTGTTTCATAATCCTCCATGAGGGTCTGCATCAGGTTCTTGGGTCGCTGGGCTCCCGCAGGCTCCTCAGGTGGTGGGTCAGAGTGAGAGACAGGGCCTTCTGTGGTGGGGGATGGAGGAGGCTTTATCTTCTCTATCTTTCCTGCAATGACATGAAAAGAAACGACTCTTTCTAAGTTGAAGGACTCACAAGTTGTTTCCAAAAGACAACAGCTGAAGAAGCATTTTCAACAGGGTTTGAATGATGAAACAATTTGGAATGAAGTTTATGAAACAACCTGGTAAATCAGGACAGTTATGGGCTTTTAAAACACTCACCCTTTTCCTGAAATGCACTACATCAAAGTACAACAAAATTTTACAAAACTTAGATTTTACCACATGATACAATGCAAATTCAGTTCACCACTATTATTTGCAGTAACGGCAGGATGAATTACCACTATTCCCTCCTACAGGACACATTTCAGTGATCTGGAAATATTTGTAAGATTCTGGAAAACTACAAGGTGACTTTTTTTCTGGCTCAGACAATACAATGCACAGGGTCCCACTGCTCTACACCAGGGCCCCTGTGCAAGGCATGCAAAGAAGGCATCTTGTTGAGCGTTGCTGGCTTTTTCTCTTCTTCCAGTGCTTTTTATCTGCTTTGTAAGCATGAAAGTCTTTGGGTTGGTCCCTGGTGCTACTCCTCCCTGCAGCTGTTTCCTGCAAGTTGCAGAGGCTGCTCCAGGAGGGAGACCTGTGGCAGAGCAGGCTGCGGTCTCCACCCACACACCCCTTGTTGGGACAGGGCCCTTCGGTCTCCTGGTGGCAGGAAAGCCAGGGAGAAGCCAGGCTGCTCTCTGACTGAGCCTACTACATCCAGGGAAACCTGTTTTAGGCAAAGTGACCTCAGCTGAAGAGCTGGGTAAAAGGCAGGCCAGAGCAAGGAGACCATTGCAACGGGCTGAGAGGGAGCTCAGGGGGTAGACAACCCCTGCTTCGCCAAGGAGGACAGCCTGTGTTTCTCATCACCCTGACCCGGGGTAAGCCGCCTGCCTTGTCCCACGGGGAAGAATGGGGACGAGGGTGACAGGTCGCGGGTGTGGGAATAAGGTGTGGGGCTCCTCAGCTATGACAGGAGAAGGCAATGCTGCACCAAAATCAGCTTCTCTTTTCCATGGCAAGGCAGCTCTTTGCAAGAAGACATTTCAAGAGATGGGAAAGAAAAAAAAAGGAGAAAAAAAACCCCACCCCAAAACCCTTAGAAGTAAGTGAAGTCCCCAGAAGGATGGCGCAGATTTTCATGAAACTTCCTGTGGCTGAGACAAATGAAAAGCCTAGCTGCTTCTCCGAACAGCATCATGACAGTGGTAGCCGCTAGAGAGCAGCCTTGAAACCTCCTGTAAGTATCAGCAGGATTTATTCTTGAAGGGAGAAGTGAAACCCGAGTCGACACTGCAGAGGTCTTTTACAAGAAATCCCCTTGCCAGGCTTGTTTCATTTCTGACCAGTATGGAAAAACCCAGCATCACTAGTTTCTCGTTACAGGCTTAGCTTAAGCTGGCTGGTTCAGGGATGAAGCTGGGAATTCACACACACCCCCACCCAAATCACCCCACCCCTCCAGACCCTGGAGAAGGGAGTTTCTAGAGGGCCGGGAGCCCGGGGTTCTCCTCGGGGCTGCACCAGGACTAGCTCCACAGACAACCAGGAGTTAGTTACTCTGCCAAAGCAGGGGCCGGCAGCTGGAGCACAACAGCTTGGACTGCTCAGCTGGAGAGAGTCACAGCTACCATCAGCCTGCCCAGTAGGTCCAGTGGGTAAAAAAGTCTCCTGAAAATAAACAGGCCTGACTAAGGGTCAGACATCTTCCTGTATTACTTCAGTCTTGCGCTAGTAAGTAACTGTCTCAGGTGTATGCAAGTAATGCAGGAAGAAACAGGCTCCTCAGATGTCCACTGAGCTTTTGTGCCTTCCCCCAGGGTTGCAGACCCGCACAGGGTGCTCAGACCTACAGACAAGCCTCATGCCTGAAAAGAGCTCCTTCCACCCCCTCCCCCTGGAAAACAAAGCAAACTGTAGGCTTTGGGGATCTGCATTTTACAAAGGGGAGATCTCTGAGTAGATCCATCCTCCTTGAATGAAGGACCCACCAGTTTCCATATTGTAGCAGCAACTTGCAACTGTTCTGGGCATGCTGGGCAGTGTCACCATGAGCAGCGTCACAGTTCACTTTTCACAAATACAGAAGCTGAGGTAGAAATGAGATTTGTCCACAGCAGAACAGTGGTTCGTTGGTTTGTACCCACAATAAATTATGTTTATACAACCATTTGGGTTGTATAAACACCTCTGGGTGTTTGAATTCCACTAAATACTCAGGAGTTCACAAGCCATTTTAACTGCTTTTCACAGAGGAGTGTCTCTTTCAAGTTTCTAAAAATTTTGAGAGAACAGGTAGGCAGGTGGAAGAGAGAGATCCTACCAGTGCCAGCAGTGGCAGAAAAGCAAGCAACCAACACAACCGTCAGAGAGGCTGTGGTTAGATCACAGGCTGTTTTGAGGCTTCCGGGCTCTCAGAACAACCACAGAAAAACTCCGTAAACCCGATGCAGAGCTCCAGTCCAACGCAGACCTATTCTACCAGTTTGGATTGTGTTAGAAATGCTGCTGGGTTTATTTTTTTCTGGCAGATTTTCATCCAGTCATTCCGCATAAAAGCATCGTGAGACATGATGACCACAGGCACCTTTTACTTTTGCAGTCCCACCTGATGCACACAGACACGGCGGGCGGTCCTTGCCCGAATCCAAGCTGAGTAACAAAGGTACTGAGGAACTGTGCTCTGACTCAAGTGGAAACAGGATCAGACTCGTAAGACACCAGCAAAAACTGCAGCCTGATGGTCACACTTGCAAGTTGACAGTAGTTATCAGCAGTGTCTTTCTCTCCAGGAGAAGGCAGTCCCCTGAGGTCACCTTTACAGCTGTCGCAAGATACCATGTATATGCTACAGCATCTCAGATCTTCACCTACACATCTACATTTCTCTCCTCATTCAAAGGGACTGCAAAAAAAGTTCTGTGGCTTCAGCTCTGGTGATGGGTCTCTCTACTCTCTAACTTCAGTGATCTAGTAGGAAGCTCCTGGAACTTGACTTCTCTTAATTTCCTGACTCTTGTGCTATTTAGGGCAGGCAGGAGCTGCTCCTACGGAGAATGCTCTTTCTAAGCCCTGGGAGGGGAATGGAAAGCTCAGGGAAGGGGCAACTGCTGCTGTGTTCCAGCCTGGTAGCTGCAAGACATTGCCTGACACCTCTCTGCAAAACCAAAGATGTGTAAGAGCTGGGGACAGATTACCGTTCTCCTAACCAAAACTTCTGCACAACTCTAGGGAGCAGGAAAGGTTGTGATGGTGGGTTATCCACCCTGTGGAGCCTGATGGGTGTCCAAGCAGTTGCTGCAAGCTGAGGAAGGATGCTCCAGCTGATTTGCTGCATTATCAAGGAGAGTGACCAAGGTGAGGCCCTGGGATAATGGTCTGAGCCACTACTAAGTAACCAGCCAAGGGCCATCATATAACGTTAATTAAGGTACAAAGGAGATGGGAAGGAAAAGGCTTCAAACAAGAGTAACCATTTTACAGATGTTGTTGGTAGTTTTTAAGACATCTGCAAAGCAGAGAAAACTTTTCAAAATAAAGTATTTCAGCAAGAAAGATTGTTTTAGGAGACTAGTCTGTGCTGAAGTCAGGGGACAGCTGAAATATGTAATATGTAAAATATGTAAAAAAATGCCCTTCTGGTAATGTGGGGCCTCATTACCACACCCAGTGAAAGGTGGGCTTCTTTGGTCTTCTGAATACCAAGAATAACCCGAATATGCAAACACACAAACCAAGCAAATATTAAAAAAAAAGAACCTCTTTAAGATCCTCTCACTTCATACACATTCTCCACTAGGGATGGAATAAGAGAGCAAATGACAAATGAGCTGGGTTAGTGTGCTGTTAAGGCACTCCTGGAAGTGTCCAGGGGATGAGGGCCACGAAGATGATGAGAGGGCTGGAGCACCTCCCCTATGAAGAGAGGCTGAGGGAGCTGGGCTTGTTCAGCCTAGAGAAGAGAAGGCTGTGGGGGGACCTCATTGCAGCCTTCCAGTCCCTGAAGGGAGCGTCCAAACAGGAGGGGAACCAACTTTTTAAAAGGGTAGAAAATGGCAGGACAAGGGGGAATGGATTGAAGCTGAAGGAGGGAAGGTTTAAATTAGATATGAGGGGGAAGTTTTTTACAGAGAGAGTGGTGAGGTGCTGGAAGAGGCTGCCCAGAGAGGTGGTGGATGCCCCATGCCTGGAGGTGTTCAAGGCCAGGTTGGACGGGGCCCTGGCCAACCTTGTGTAGGTCCAGGCCTGGAGGTTGGTGTCCCTGCCTGTGGCAGGGGGGTTGGAACTCTGTGATCCTTGGGGTCCCTTCCAACCCCGACCTTTCTATGATTCTATGATTCTATGAGCGATCAGTACTCCAGAGGAATCCTTGAAGAGAATGATGAACTTTGCTTTTTTCATACCAATGCTTATGAAGGGGTAAAGAAACAGTATCTTCCATAAACCCAAAGGCTCCATTTCTGCTTTAGACTTTCTCAAAATTCTTATCTTAAAAAGGGGTTCATGCCTATGTATTATACCTGATCCCTATTCTTTGCATGAATACAGGGCATTAAAAATTTTGTGATAACCACAAATATTAAAAATACTGTGTCCCAAAGTTTCTCTTTCTCCTTCCCCCATGCAAAAAGTATCTTCAGGCTGTAGCCGAACCTGAGAAGTTTCCTCAATGTAGGTATTTACTAGTGAAAAATGAAAGTGGAAAATGGTTTTCAGGCTGAAGTGGCTTTTCTGACAGGCTTATGCTCCACACCTGTGACTAAGGAGAAGACAGAAGAAGATGGCTCACTATTTGGAGGGAATAGTTACCTGAAATTTAAAGGTCCCTGATCACTTTCATCTCTAAACTGCAACTTCCCCTCTGGGCTTCTGCCACTCACAGAAATTCTCTCACCTAGTTCATCAACTGAGGACAACAGAAGATGACTGCTTGGTGGGCAGCTCTCCCAGATGAGCAAGCAGATGGGTCTAAGTGCAGGCAGGCGAGTGCGGGCAGTGCAATGTGCCTTCTGCCTCACCTGGCAATGCTTTGGCAACAAACACCAAAAAGGCAGATATGGCAGCATCAGGAAAGCTTATCCAAGGCATGGCTTCTCATGTTAGGGATTCCCCATACCTCGTCATGAGACAGCAAATAGTCCCAAAGGGTTTGTCTCCAACAGAAAATACTTCACTGAGTCAAGACCCCTCATGTAATGATTTTCACACCTCCTTTGATGAACAGGATTACGGGAGCCAGGCACTAAAGGAAGTTAGGCATAAGTTCTTCATAGTCTAAGTACTCCTAATAAAAGGAACATGGCCGTTACACCACCAAACACATGCTGGATCCTCTCGTGTCAGATACTCATCATTCAGTTCAAATAAAATATCAAACAGCCCCAGTTGCTCTGCCCAGAAGGGATGGTGTACCACCTGCACCTTGTAGGAGAGAACCACTGGCTTGCTATGCAGCTGCCCAACACTTCGCCAAGTGCAGCAAAACAACACAAGAAATGCTCAAACTTAAATACAGCTCCACAAATATATTGGGATCCATAATGAATCTCTATTTAGCTGCGCTCAAGCATTTTTTTGGTCTTTCTTTAATTTTCTTATGCTGGAAACCCAACTTTTGGGGAAAGGAGTTTGCATAGGTTCTTCCCTTTGCCCTTCCAGAAGTACCCTGGAGAAGGTCTTGTCCTGTGTGCATATAACACACAGTCATCTTCCACTGAAATGACTCTATGTCTTGCTCCAGTGATCTGAGATGGGTTAAAAGGCTGCTTTGAAGCATCCCAAACAGCTTTAAAGGAAACTTGTTAGCAGTACAGAAGTTTATTACTAGGAACCACGTTGGCTTGTGCTGACTGGTTGGCAGACACCAAGTTTAGTGTTACCATCAGTTGTAAAAGGTTGTATGTCAGGGTGGCAAAACCAGCCTGTTTGCTATCTATAGTAATTATCAGTTGTTTCACACATACACCCACATAAATTGTGTTAATCTTTCACACTTCATTCAAAATAGCAGTTCAGTGCACTGCAGTCCTTTTTGTTTCCATTATCCACCTAAAGACAGTTCAAAACAGTGAAGTGGGGCAGGAGTAATAAAAAAACAGGGACTAATGGCACTCCTAGTACAGCTACTCTGCCCAGCCCACCCCCAAAAGCAACCTGATAGGTAGGCCATTGCTAATGAAGTTAATTACCAAACCTCCTCAGAGGAGTTCTGGTGAGTTTACACTTCCCCACTTAAGGATTAACAACAAATTTTTCAATTTTAGACTTGACCCCCCTAATCACCTCCTCTGAGGTACTCTGATGTTAAGAGTGCCAATTATTTCATTGGGAAAAGCATCTTGATGACAGAAGCACTTCTGCTTCTTCTTCTTCCTATCATTATTATTATTATCATTTGTGAAAGGAGATATTCAGATTACAGTGTCTGACATGTTCTACAGCATATTCCTCGCTGTGCCTACCACAGCCTTTTCTGCTCTGTAACTGACCACAATGAGGCTTTATAGCCAGATTTTGTTGCCTTTGCTGAATCACCTTTTGCTTCTCTTTTTGTAAATATTGAAAAGGTGCTGTAAATATTAAAATAAAAGGAAACTTACCACAACCTTCCAAGGGATTGCAACACAGCTGGCTAAAGGGACAGCAAGGACGAGATGCGCTGAGGGGATGCACCCTGCAATACTAAGTGTGCCGAGCTAACTTCCACCAGCTGAGAGCTCTGCTGAGCACATACACCATTTATAAAGCACCAAAACCACAAAATTTAAGAATAATTTTGGCAATGCTCTTTGTGGGGTTTTTGATCAATGACACCCTTACACATTGCCACATACTCATCTTTTCCTCAAAATGAATTCTTTGCCTTGGCACCAGCTGCAAATTGCAGTAGCTTGAGTCATTGGCTAATAGATCCCAATTTTCTTTCTTGAACATACGGTAGTTGGGCATTTAAAGGAAACTATCTTGAATGATTCATTATAAATACAAGTTTATCATTCTTACTAGAATGTAATTTACAAATAACATTTTAAGATCAGACATAAAATAAATGCATTATTGAGTAGAGAAATAAGAACGAGAAGTACATTGTTTTCCCAGACGCTCTGTTAAAATAAGCCTTAGTGTTAGCAGCCCTTCCAACATCACTTTTGAGTAAAAAGCAACCATTATCAGCCTCATTTTGAGCACTTGCAGCTACAGATGATGATGTTTCTGAAAGCGGTCATGAATACACCTTTACACAACAAGTCCTCCTAAGCTGATGTCTACAGCTTAGGATCACCCCATCACTCCAATCTTGTCAGACAGTGCTCAGAACACCTCAGTTTATGGAGACTCCCTATCAAAAACGCTATTCTATAGGAGCAGTAGTAATAACAGCTGTTTGAAGAAATGAGTGACATCTGCTACATTTTTTTTTTTTTGGCACGAAACACAGGTTATAATCATCCTCTTTGCAGAAGAAACAAAAACAAGTATTAGCTATTTATGTGCTGCTTAACACTCCAAGTTCACAATCAGACCAGGTAATGGACTAAATCCAGACCTTATTCAAGTTTGCCATGACTTTCAAAAGAAAAGGATCACCCTGCACAATTTTTGGAAGCATCACTGGCTCAGATTTACACCAGTGGAAATAAGGACAGAATTTAAGTATTCTGGTTAAATTAATAATACTTCTTCACAAAGATGACTGTTAACAAAAACTTCTAAATACTTGCAAAGCACATGTAAGTCTATACTCATAAAAATCACTACTCAGAAATAAGCCCAATGTGTGTTTCTATTTTTTTTTTTAGATTTCTTTTTTATATTATCTTAAGAAGGCACGAATGCTTGATTTTATTTTTTGAAAAGGGGAAGTAGGAGAATGATATGCTGTAACTGCTGTGAATGCCACCACAAGGACCCAGAAGCTGATCAGTCAGAGGAGGACTTTTACTGAATCTGTGAAGCATTTAATTTGTGACGCCTATTTAAAACAGTCGTGAATGACACCAGCTGAAATACACGGCAACTCACAGAGTTCTGGAGATCTTTTTACCAGACAAACTGCATTAAGAAGACCAAGAAATACCTGAAAATAGAAAGCAAAACAGACACACACACAATCTGATACAAACCCCCCAAATCTGTGAATCCCCACTACCTTTGCACTTTCTTAATTATGTGCAAGAGAATAAAAAGCCTATTAAAAATGCTTTGTATGTTTGTCTTTCAAATAGCCACACAGCTGCAAAAAATGCTGTCTTCCTTGCAATGATCCTAAATTTCAGTGGGTAGTCTGAGCAGCACAGTGATAGACACGTCACGCTGCAATGTGGCAGGGGCTGAATAGAGCTCAAGGTTTTCTAATGACAATCAGCAGGGTATGTACGTTGCTTCTGTGCTACATTTTGGAAAATCCAAAAATGTCCTTACGTGCGCTCTCAAGATAAAAAGTTGGGGTGTCCCATGCCTTCCTCCTGCCTGCAGTTTTCAGGCTCGTGAAGTCATGGCAACCCTCCTGCCCCCTGCAAAATGACATATTCACTCAAAAATGACATAACACTGAATCTGACCCGATCCGTCAGTCGCATTTCACTCCCCCTCCGATGCTCTTACCTGGTGCAGTTTTGTAAGACACCGTTCTGGTGGGCATGGGTGGTGCGCTCTTCGTAACAGGGCTCGGTGCAACCTGCAGACCTTGCCGCTGTCTCTTCAGCTCCTCTTCTCGTTCCTGGGCAGCTCTGATCTCTTCTTCTATCATCGACAAAGTCCTCTGCTTCCTCGACCGTAACTTGAAAGGGCCCACAGTCACTTCAGGCTCCTGCGTGGCCAGGATGGAGGCGGTGCTCCTCAGCTCAGCTGCCTCTGAATACTTGCTGAAATAGCTGACTTCATGCCTATTTTCCTCCACAAGGAACGGCTGGCTGGCTGAGTACACGGGTGACTGCTGCAACCCCTTCCCTTCCCTGAGTCCCGAGTCTTCCTCTTTTGAAGTCTTTGGTATGGTGTCCCTTTTTTCTTGAACAGGTGAAGACACCTGGGGTGGCTCAAACATTGGGTTCTGCTGCTCCTTGGATGCTGGAGCTGGCCTGGTGGTGGGTGGCTGCTCTTTCACTGAGATCTTCTCTGCTGGGATTCCTTCTTCCTTGCCGTTTGCTTTATCCGCCTGCTCGGCTATGGCTTGTTGGATGGCGTTTTGAACCAGCAGGCCAGCATGGTATTCCAGCTGGTCATCAATCAGCATGGGGTCTGCCAAGGCAGAGGAGGGCGAGTCACAGCCCAGGTCGCTGAACGACTTGGAGATGCCTTCACTCCTGCACTCTGCCGGAGTGTCGGCCTGTGGAGTCTGCGGCAGGGAGAAATCAGCCAGTGAGCTTTCCTGCAGGGCACTCATGGTCTCATTGGAGGCACCACTGTCGCTGATGTTATCCATGCTGAAGTCATTGGAAAGGGTCTCCAAGACAGTGGTATCCTGAGACCTGACAGACAAGTCCTCCAAACCAGAGTCGAGCTCCTCTGGAGGGGAAGAGGCGCTGGCTGACTTTGGGAATTGGTCTAGCACGCCCTGTCCATCATCCTTCACTACTGTGAAGACTGCTCTCGCACTCATGAATTCTCCATCCTCCGCCCACAGTTTTGAGGTCTGTCCAGCTTTGGGGCTGTCACTGCATGGTAACTCTCTTACTGGGTCAGCAGGGGTAGTCTGAGCACTTGTATCATCTTCTGAGGTACAGGAGACCTTCTGTGCTTTGACAACAGTGGCACTGTTACCCTCAAGATGTCCTGTTTGCCCACACATTGAAACAGGTCTTGACACAGAGGACAGTGGCCTGTCTACATCTGGAGAATTGAGACTTTTGTAAAAGGGTTTGATGGAGAACATTTTGGGTGTTCCTGATCGCCGTGGTGGGGCCTGACCCTGAGATGGACCTGAATGCTCCATCAGCTGGAACTGCTTTCTGGCAGCTGAGAAGTCAATTTGCTCTGTGACAATATCCTCTTTCTTGATATTGACTGGCTCTGGTGGTACAAAGGAGCAGCTAGTCTGTTTGGGGGATGTAGGTGTTGCACCTTGCTGCTGCTGTCTCTCCTTGCGCTCTTTGTACTTCTTGTGGGACTCCAGATGCTCTTCATCCAGTTGATCCTCCAGGGTCTTCTCTTGCGGAGGGTTCCACCATTTTGCAGCAATGCTGGGGTTTTTCTTGACAGCCTGGCTTTTAATGAGTTCCCTTCTTTCCTTTTCAAGTTCTATCATTTCCTCTGATGGTCTCACTTTGCGGACCTTGTAGTTTTCCTTCTCTTCTTCATCTTCAAAGAGCTTTGAGGGCTTTTTGTCTTCATGGAAGGCTCGTAGTTCAAACTTAGCCTCTTTCTTAAGGGTTGTAAGAGCTGGTTCTCCATCCTTAGAGGATCTTCTAGAACTGTTTGAAGAAGTGGGACTTCCTGGCACCTTCAGACTTTCCCTAGTGTCTTCCTTCAGTCCACCCAAGGAATGGCCATTAGATTTCAGGTTCTCATCTGTTATGCTAGCTTTGTGTTGTTCAACTACCAAGGGTGCCTGCTTGTCAGCTACATTTTCTTCCCTTCCACTGGGTACTGAATCATTATTGACACTAACAGATGCTCCTGAGCCATCCATAATGGAGACTGCACTCGGTTCAGGGGAGGATGTCCCATTAAAGGTATTATCTGCAGCAGAATCACAGCAATTTGCCTCCAGCACTTCATCTAGGTATCTGATCTCTTTCGCAACTTCACTGTCCAGAGACTCGTGCCTGTCCTTGAGTCCATTGTGGCTGGCAGCAGGAGTAAAGAAGTGGGTTGGATTGTCTATAGGATTTGGTGAAGCCACTGTGGTGATGCTTTTATGTTCAGAAACTGGAACTTCAATTTCCATTTTCTCTTCCTTTGTAGCAAGCACAGTAGCTGGCTCCAAGAAATTGGCACAGTTTTGGTCTCGGTTTTTTCTCAACCTGATGTCATCCTCAGGGATTCTGGAAGATTTCTAAAATAAAAGAGAATGAAACTATGATAAAGTACTAAAAAGCGACATTTTATTATAAGCAGAGTAAACACCAACTGGAAAGCAAATCCTATCACTTCTTAAATTTGAGATTAAACAGCCCCTCAAGAGTGTGTGAAGACAAGGCAAATCATTAACACAAACAACCAGAACGTTACCTTACCATAAGATGGACAATGAACTCAACCAACAAACTTTCATTTAAGTATCTCTCATCTGCTTACCATTCTCACTTTGCCATTATTTCATGCCTGTGTCCTGGTTTGCCACTAAAAATGAGCTTTGAATTTCCAAGTCATTAATGGCTTGGCAATGTAGATTCTTCAAAGGTTTGCACAGGCAGCATTCAACACTTACCATCTTGGTATTTAAAAAATGCTTTCTGCACCTAAAGGAAATCTCATAATGCTTCCACAGATGAAAATTATTACTGTCCTCATTTTGCAGAAACAGATGATAACATGCAGGAAGAGTAGGCGATGCATCCCAAGTTAGGAAAAAGGACATGGCAACAGCAGGGAATGTTCATTTCTCAGTGGATCAACCCTGGTCATCAAACACAGGGGTCGAATTACACAGTGCTGGAAGGACATGGTGTCTTTCTCCAGCCCACACGGAAACCCACATGCAACTGGACCTGGGAGACAGGAAGTGTTTGCAACTCCCACGGCATGAAGACCACCCCAAGGAGCATGACAAGGACCAGAGTCATGGTCTCCTTCCTCCCACTGCTTTGATCTGCAGTGCAGATGCACTGGATTCATTTCTCCCTGATGTGTTGCCTCTGCTCTCAAGGACGGTATTGAAAGAAACACTATTTATGTTCCAGTATGGGCAGATTTTACCCATCAAGTAGCCTGCTGAACTTCCTGTGAGTATAGCCAGGAGGAACTTTTGGCTAAACTGGTAACATGTCAATGAATTTCTCAATAATTCTTCACTGCTGAAAAGGCAAAAAAAGGTAACACCAAAAGAAAAGACGGCATTTTCAACATTATTCTTCAAAAAGAACTTGCTAACTCTTGCTAACTCCTGAAAACCAAAGGTGACATACTTATTCACTTTGACTAACATTTTAAACCAGACACTTAATATCTGGGGTTTGTGCTTCCCTGTTCTCATGTGTTCCTATGTGTAAGGCATGGGCTTAGGAAGCGAACTGCACCAATCAAACCCTGTGAACCCTGTGGCCACCCTACAAGGGCACCATTGTCTGCTAGTCACCCCCGCCCTTGCTGTCCCTTGTCCTGCATGCTAGTAATACACACTGCGGCAGATGATGGTAAGTGAGGAGTACAATGGAACTTAGCAGTGACCAGAGCAGCCACGTTGCCTCTGATTTTATATAAGCAGTAAAATGCATTCCATACACTTTCAGGAATTATAGCCAGTCAATCAATAGAGCTCTCTTTCTAAAGGCGCTTTGAAAGAGTTTTCTGTCTAATTTTGTAGTTGTACACAATTGCTGACCAAGTTGGCTTAATCTATTAGATATTTTCTTCTTAATTGTGCTTAAACATTGGGAAAATCCTTTAAAAACAACCAACCAATCAATCTGCTTTTGTCTATATATTTTACTTGACATACTTCACCAGTTCTACTTGTATTTCACTTTTTTTTAACCTAGAAATTCTCCAACTGAAGTTTCTAGCAGTGCTTTTCTTAAAGCATATTACATTTTTCACCATTTACATATGGAAATATGGCAAGTGTCTTCTTTAGTCCTATTAAAGACATATTCAAGAAATCAGATGTTCTGCAAACAAATACAGAATGACCAGTATAAAAAGTCC
>KL260050.1:3874-32085 GCA_000699545.1 Podiceps cristatus | reverse complement strand
TGCTGAAAATCCACTGATTAAATGACCTACAGCACATCTGGACTACATTAGGATATTATTTGATTAAGGCATTCATCACTTGCTCTTTCAGCAAATGGAGAATTAAGATAATGGTGGGGGGAAAATGGTGTTAACTGAACTGGCTATTCCAGTTCAAAGATCTCTGCTTGAAAAGTCGATTGCTCCAGTCCCTCAGTTGTGGATTCTTTTTATTTTTTTTCCCTAATTAAAAAAAAAAAAAAAAGGTTAATTAATGTTGGCAAGATCATTAATGCCAAGTAAGCTGTTACATTAAGGGTTGCTGTCATCTGTATTTCTCAGACAAATTGCTACCTGATAGTAAATGCTTGCTAGGAGGGATTATTTCAAACAGTTGCAAAAAGGCTCCCCATTGAACTGCAAGCAGCACCTCACATTTCTGTACAAACAGAAGTTTGATGCATTCTGGGTGAAGTTGCTTTAGAGGAGAAGGAGAACAGACAAAAATGGCTTAAGCAGATCCGCTCAAAAGAGTATTGTTTATTAGCACGCCACACAACCTCAATTTTCAGTTTTTGAAGTGACTGCGTGAGACTTCAGCTATGGAGTCTGTGTATGTAAAAACCAAAGGGTTAAAAGGAAAGATCATGTCGTCTTGGCTTTCAGATACTTTACCCTAAAAGATCCTTCCTCGTGTCACAGGAGCTAAAGAATGTGCTGTCCTGGTGCATACACAGAGGTATCAACAAAGTGTCACAGCGTGCATCAAATGCCATAGAAACCAGGAATGCTGTTGCTGCTAAATGTGACTGCTCACCGTACTATGCTTAATTTCCTTCAGTGCTCAACAGCTACAAAGTGAAGCTGAACAGACACCCTTAAAGCCTCTTTATCAACTGAAACTGGCTTTACGGTGTCAAGAAGGATAACACACTCAACTAGTGGGAAACGTACGTCCCTGAACAATCAAAGAACTCCGCTAAAAGGCTTTGCTAGTGCTGCCTAAGCAATATAGACACTGAACATGTGGGTGGTTTCCTAGTTATCACACATACAGGATATACAAAAGTGTCTTTTCTCCCTAGAACCACTATTCTACTATATTACACACAACTAGAAAGTTGTAAACTTCAGCTCTGCCTACTGTTTACAATGAACAGACTAGCCACAGAGTGAGGAATTCCACAGCCATCACAGGGAAAAATGGTATTTCTAAATACTCCTCCCGCTATTGAATGATAAAGGCTCAATGAAGATACAAGTCACCAATAGCTTACCCAGCTCATTACAGGACTGTGATGTCATAGGCTGAGGGAGGGCTGGTTTTCTGGTCGTGTTTTTTTTTTTTTTTTAAAAAAAAAGAGGCAGCCCACACCCTCAGCCCATTCACACAAAGAGGCTGTTTTAAAGGGAAAATGCCAGTTCACGCTACTTGAAAAGAGCATGACTTCACTTAACCTGTAAGGGAGACACCTCCTTAGAGATCCCTTCAAAAGCATCATGTTGGCAACAGACCCGAAGACCTGTGTTCAGCTAGCAGAAGCACATAAGCAGGGGTTTACCATTGTGGGGGATTTTCTGGGGAGGTGGAGGCACAACCCAACAACACAGCATGTGTCTAGCTTTGTACTAGGAAGGAGCAATTACAGGAAGGGCTGCTGTGAAGGACACAAACTCAGAGCAGTAATTTGCTGTATTTTTTACCTACTAGGAAACAAAACCAAAACAAAAATCAAACAAAAAAAGGGATTGATTATATTCTTTCCACAGGAGATGCTTAGCTGAAGTGCTCAGGGCACCTTTGGTAACCTTCTGCTTCAGAAGACTCAGGTCAGGGCAGCGGTCTCCAGCCTGTAAGAAATGTGTCAGCCACATGGAAAACAACTGAAGACAAGGAATGTAAAAAAAAAAAAAAAAAAAAATTAGAAGGGAGAGTGACTGGGAAAAAACCCACAGTGTTTTCTACAGCACAGTACTTGTTCATTACTGCCGCCCCTGGGCTAGTGACATTTGACTACCCCCAGATTAGGTTTCCTGGAGGCTTGATAGTTAAAGTTAAAAATACAAACTATGCTGACCAGGCATCCCTGGCAAAGGCCCTCTGACTTTGGGTTAAAATGGCTTGAAATTAGTGCCACCTTACATGTGTTGCTATAAATGACATAGCTTATGTGTTGGAATAGCATCTTTGACTCACCTGAAGAATTATGTAAGATATTAATTTGCTTTCTCAGTACTAGGGCATCAGCAAAGGGAAGGCACAGCCATTCTCTACCAGCACTGATGAAAAAGAACAGCAGTAGCATTTCTGATGTGAGAACCCTTGAAGGCAGTGGTAGCTCACTCTGTCTGATGCTCAACCACCTGCCTGAGCCATGTTAAATGAGGCAAGTCAAGCCTCTACACTTTTAGAACATGTAAGTAAGAAGCTCCTTGACACCCATTGCATGAATCTAAGAAAACAGAATAGAAATAAGGTTCTCACAGGAAAAGAAGAAAAGACATTAAACATCAACAATTCTATGATTCTATCCCTGTCCTAAAATAAAACTAAGAGTGGCTTTGGTGAGCCTAAAGAGACAGAAAATACTGTGTGCTTTCGTGTAACACTTCTCATACTGTCTGGACAAGGGGCAGATATTGTAACACACAGTCATAATGTTTCCTGTACTAGCTTTTTTCCCCCTTGGATCATCCAAGAATTCTACACTATGATGAGAGATGAATACCTCACGAAGAAATTAAATTCTGTTTTGGACTGTATGGATTTAAAATGCAATTTCTGTAACTCCTTACTGATTAAATATGAAGTTCAAGTAACCCTGTTTCACCTGTGGTCACCTGCCAACAAAACCTAAAGCCCCCTCATGCCCGGAGGTGCCTGGAGGACAGAGCTGTAACTGGAGCACTACCCAGGTGTGCAGGGGATGGTGCTCAAGACACTTGTTTGATAAGAGACTGAGAGGAATTTCCCATTTGACATGCAAATTCTCAGTTTTCACTGAAACCTAAAAGAGTTGCACTAGAAAATAGATTTTTTTGAAAAAAACCCATCTGTTTCTCATACCAATTAGTTTTGGAAAACAGGAATAACAAGACTATTGGTATGTTGCAAGAACGAACTGGGCTATTGGTAATGAAGATCTTGCGTACAGTATAGCAGTGTAGCTTAGTAGCAAAGGCAGCTGATATACCCTGTTTGACTCTGTTCTGCTAGAGATGGCCTCAACTCTACAGCACAGTACTTGCTCATTACTGCTGCCTCTGGGCTAGTGACAAAGAATTCCCCACCCCGGAATTCAGATCCACCATTACCATCAACTTTAAAGAAGTTGGGTTTGGTTTTCATTTGTTTGTTTGGTTTTTTTTTCATTAAAGCCTTAGTTCCTTCCAACAGAACCTCAAGTTTAGTAAAAAAAAAATAAATTCTAGTACTCTTAGTTGAAATGAAAAGCTTGAAGAGAAACTTGAAATGGCTGAATGATCAAGAAACAAATAAAAATGTCACAAGTCTATCTCAAAGTGGTCCAAGAATACTTTAAAATGATTCCTCTCAACTTCCTGAAGTGAAAAAATGTCTGCATTTTAAACCACCCCTCCTGCACGACTGTAAGCAGTAAGTCCCTGGGCCCTGGCAGGCCATACTGACAGGCAGTAAGTGTATGAAGATTTAAATATGGTGGAGAGTCTGTATGAGTATCACAGATCCACCAAACAAACAATCAGCAAGTGGTGTTTCCTGGAGACATCAAGGGCAAAATTATAAAAGAGTGATGCTTGCCTCGGTATCTGAGAAAAAAGGAGCATTTCAAAGTGATTTGCCTGTTTCAGGCCTCTTAACTTTCAAATCTGTAGCACAACTGCACATTAAAGCCAAGGATACTGGATTTTGTGCCTGAATCTGTGTATATGAAAAGCTAGTGTGAGGCAGACAACTTTTATTTTTGGCTGCAGATCTGAGGATCCTCAGGTTTGTAACCAAATTTATGTCTCAGAATGGCAGGTCACATGCAGTTTTAGTCCCAAATTAAAATTATCAATGAGAAAGACTTTAACTGTCCACAAGTTTGCTTCTGTCCATGCCAGAAGACCACCTGTAGAGGCAGATGAGAAGTCTAAGCAAGAGATCAACCAGGCAAAGAAAACGATGTAGGTATCCGCCACGTTCCCTGCAAGGGTCTCATGGCTTTGGGAAACTTCTTTAACTCAAAGGAGCCCTCCTTTGTGAACCTTCAAGATATGTGATGAGTCACTGGATGTGGGGTACAGTCTATGAGCATTTCTGGAAGACGCCATCTCAGATTCTCGCTGCTGGTTGCAACTTGTGGTTATGGTAAAAAAACCCCAAACAAATAGGCATCATGAATGCTTTAAAAATGTGTCAGAAACAAGAGATTCACAGTGCTATACCTCCTGATTAAGCACTAACAAAACTATAGCGGTCATGTAAACTGAAGCCCTTTCAGCTACCTGAGGACACAGGCAGCCCAAAGACCTTCCCACGCTGGAGATAATGGCACCACTTGAACCACAGGGTCATCATTACAACTTGTTGCAAAGGGCTAATTCTATTTTTGAAACATGTGCTTGGAGGAAAAAAAAAAAGAAGAGGTGCTTCTCTTCGTGGAAAGTGTACGCAAGCTTAAGGTAAACCAAACAAATCCTTTTGTGCATCCCTTTCCTGTTCAGGGAATAAACACCCTGCCTGACTTTGTGAGCCTGTCAGCCTAGCAGACTAGCCTTTACATGACCACTAAATTTAAGATGTGCAATACAGAGGAAAAAAAACAAATGCCAGAAGTATTCCCTTACCTCCTCTGTACCAACAGTCTTTTCACAGCACATATCTCATTAGAGAAAGTGTTATCTCTCTCCTCTGTATCATAGCAAAGTTGCCTGCACAGGAAGGAAGATCTTATGGGACCAGAGTCACCATCTCAGCTTGTTATCTTCAAACTATGTTATCTCCACAGATCTCGCTGCCTGGGACTGTAAAATGAAAAGTGCCCCACGAGGCTGGCCGCTGGAAGCAAAACTGGTGCTTGAGCATGCACAAGCTGAAGTTTACTAAACATTTTAAGGATCTCCTTCTCATTTCTAGCACTTCCTCTACAAATCTACCCTATCAAGCCTGCAGAGAAATAAATATGGGTGGCAAATGTAGGACGATGTTATGTGCAAGGGATCCAGAGTAGAACAACAAAGATACAGGAGATATGGTAAGGCCATATATGCCAGCCCCGCCACTGGTTTTTGTCTTTTCAGTGAACTGCTCCCTTCTTTAGCTTTCTCTCTGGGTAAACCATTTCTGACTTCTCTGCCTGGCCCCACACACCATGAAGAGGTGCAGGGAGCACAGGTCAGGAGAGGGTGGGCATTTTTCTGTGCAGGTGCCCATCCACCCGTGATGCTGGTCAGGTCACATCTGCTCGCCAGCTAATTTTAATTTTTCAGCAGAGAGGGCTCACAGCAGGCAGGGAAACCAATGTGACAGAATTCTTTCTTGCAATGAATACTTTAAAAAAATAGTTTTCATGGATATTTTCTCCTGTTGAAGTAGCTATTTGATAACCAGCAATTACAAAGAATTTAATCTGGTGAACAACCTTGATTGTTCTTCCTCCCTCTTTTGTGAAAATCACACACTTTAAACCCAAAGGCCGCTTCTATTTATTTTATCAGAACAAATTGGCCCTGTCAGTTTAATTTCCCTTGGTGCTGTAACCAGACCCGCTGTTCTTAAAAAGACAACTGGGATAATACAGAAATAAAATCAGTTTCTGAGGACAGGCTGCATGGACAGCTCACTTACACCTCAAACCTCTCCTTTACAGTGCAGACGCCCCACCCAACACCCATCTTTCAGACAAAGTGTGGTCTGCCACTGTAGCAGCAGGAGAATAACTGCTCAGCACGAATTACCCAAGGATGGCCACTGAAATAAATTTCCGAGAGGAAATTGTCACATTAAACCTTGATGAGGGAGCAGAGAGCTCTTACATTTCACTCGTGCTTCGCATTTTCTGGGTGACTCACGGTGGGGAGGTGCAGCGCGGTCGCTTTCTCCTCCCCACTTTCCCAAGGGAATGGCCTAGCGCCAGGCTCTGTCACTGCTTGCTGTCGGGACTGTGTCTTCTCATGCTGGACAAAGACTACAGCTTCTTCAGAAAGAAAATGCCTCTGGTGTCTACTCGTACTCGTATCAACGTGTACTCGTGCTGGCAGCTGGATTGAGTAATACAAGTAGGACTCACTCCTCAGAAACCTTTAACCCTGGTGAAAACCAAGAGGCTGTGTCCAAGCCAACTCAAAGAATACCTGGAGGTCCTCTCTTGAAGCTACCTGGATTGAAATTAATTTCCAAGGGTAAAAATGCTCTTCATCCTTCTTATTTCCCATGCTGAACAGGTAAAACTTCTTTAAAGAGGCATTCATACTTGACTGCTCTGAAAAATGGGGCTCAGGCATTCTCCAGTCAGAGAGAAAGCGGCACGTGGCATGGTTACTACTCCCAGCATGGCAAACATAAATACCTTGTCAAAATTACAGGGGCTGGAGCCATAAATGCCAATCAGCTGACAATGCAAGATTTCATGAAAAGATGATGTCTGGAAAAACAAGTGAGAAAGGTCATACAGCATCCCACTTAGCTGTTTTCCTCAGACACATACAGCTAATATTTGGCTGTTCATCCTATGTACTCTAGCAAGCGAACAAGGAATCAGAAATGACAAATTACTTATGTTTGTTGTAATATAGAGGGAAAGACTTTCTCTCCCCTCCCGTCTTTTTTCAGCTTTTTCAATACCTCTCAAAAGCACTGGCTTACCTACATGCTTTCGTTGTGGTTGCTGAGGTGGGTGAACACTGCATTCCACAAACTGTGACAACAGATGCAACCACTGCCACTCCGTGTGAATCCTGTGGCCATGTACTACAGTCACTGCACAGTAAACTTTTCACCTTTGCTCTTCAGAGGTTTAAAAGTCTAAAGCTCGTTTCAGCATCCCTCGCTGGAAAGGTATGCAAGCGGATGAGCTTCTCCTTAGTGGTAAAGATGAGGTAACTCAAGTCAGCCTGACCCACACTCTCAATAAGAGCAGGAAGCCACTTCTCTCTGCTGCAAACCATCTTCAGCTGCTTCGTGCTCCCGTGTGGTAGGTGTGCATGGACACCAAAGGGGTAACTGAGCAGTCCTGTATCGGCTGCCCAGTGGGAACAGTCCTGTGCGGGCTCTTGCTTCTCCATAAATGCAAGGTGATTTGAAGAAGCTTCCTCTGGACTGATTTTAAACATTGTTAGCACTTGAGATGACCTGTCATCCTACATGCTGAGGCTGTTTCTCAGGTAAACACAAAAGACAGGGGAAAAAAAACCCACCCCACAACCACCCAAGTTAAAACAAGGCATTTATTGTGCGGCAAGGAACACGTATACAGCATTTGTTTTGATTTGTTTAGGTAAGGTGGCTGGAAACAAAGATCCCTGGGGATTTTGCAAAAACTATCAGAAAACTGTTTGTTTTAAAACAGAACAAAATGTTTAAATAACTCCCAGCCTTGCAAGTCAGAGTTATGCCTGTTAATTTCTGTTCATTCAGCCTAAATCTGAGGGTTTTAACTGTGGTGCCATCTTGAAGAGTTACATATCCTGCACAGGCACTGTGGAGAGTTTAGTTCAGGGCTATGGGAGTAAGGATTTCTTCAGTGGAGTCCAACCTTTTCCCACCTTTATAGAAAACCTACTGAATTTTGAGGGAGCTAGAGGTCTGAAGTCAGAGTGAAAATCCTTCAGGCTGTCTGCAGTTTACCAGGGTTTTCAGAGGAAAGTCAAGTATTACAGGAGAGCCTCTCATTACCATCTGTTGAATATGTTAAGTCGTAGAATAGAATCGTAGCATCGTTTAGGTTGGAAGAGACCTTGAAGATCATCAAGGCCAACCACTAACCTGTCACTGCTAAACCATGTCCACCACTAAACCATGTCCCTAAGTGCCACAATTACATGCCTTTTAAATACCTCCAGGGATGGCGACTCCACCACTTCCCTGGGCAGCCTGTTCCAGTGCCTGACAACCCTTTCAGTGAAGAAATGTTTCCTAATACCCAATCCAAACCTCCCCTGGCGCAATTTGAGGCCATTTCCTCTTGTCCTATTGCCTGTTACTTGGGAGAAGCGATTGACACCCATCTCTCTACAACCTAAGAGAGCAATAATGACTCCCCTCAGCCTCCTCTTCTCCAGGCTAAACAAGCCCAGTTGCTTCAGCTGCTCCTCATAGGACATGTGCTCCAGACCCTTCACAAGCTTTGTTGCTCTTCCCTTCGTGTAGTGAGGGGCCCAAAACTGAACCCAGCACTTGAGGTGCAGCCTCACCAGTGCCGAGTACACGGGGACAATCACTTCCTTGGTCCTGCTGGCCACACTGTTGCTGATACAAGCCAGGATGCTGTTGGTCTTCTGGCCACCTGGACACACTGCTGGCTCATGTTCAGCCGGCTGTCGACCAGCACCCCCAGGTCCTTTTCTGCCTGGCAGCACCCCAGCCGCTCCTCCCTGAGCCTGTAGCGTTGCCTGGGGTTGTTGTGACCCAAGTGCAGGACTCGGCACTTGGCCCTGTTGAACCTCATACAATTAGCTTTGGCCCATAGATCCAGCCTGTCCAGGTCCCTCTGCAGAGCCTCTAAGCATACCCTGAGAATGTAGGGGGTTGTTGCAGACTTTGACTAAACATACACCGATGAAATTAGAAAGGAGAAATCTCAGCAGTCAGGAAAGAAAAGAACACTTGGTTGCAATAACAGCACCCACTGCTATCTGCTGTCTATGTAAAGGAGACCAGTAAGAAGCACTGGGTAACTTATCAACATAAACTGGATATGACTATCCTATTACAAACCCAGAATCAACACTACAAAATGTCAAATAGCCTCAAGCTTAGAAAAGGTGTGCATTTTTCAAATTGCATTTAATGCATCTTTTGCTGTAATTACTCAGCTGTCATTTCTTCTATGTTTAATATTAACATATGTCAAAACAGATCCAATTTTGTTATATTACAAATCTATTCATTTTATTAATAGGGTAGCTCTGTGTATTAAATAACAATAGCAACAATAAAATTATGTCAGGAAAAAGGCTGCTCAGACTCCTTTTTGCTGAGTTCCTCTCCCCCATCCCAAAGTGTTAGCCCCCTGTCCCTCACTGTCACCCAGCACCAGCAGAGTTGGGTGCTCAGAGGGCATCCTACACAGCAGCAAGATGATGCTGACGGGACAACTGACATTAAGTATCTCCTGTGACAAGCAGCAACTTCTGAGGCTAAACCACACAAGAGTCCATGATAGAAAGAATTGCATTTTCCTTGAAAAACAGCCATACATGGTTTAGGAGGCACAGGCAGGCTATTCCTGGTCTAAAACCCCAGTTTAAGTTCATTTCTTTAAAACCTTTCAGAAATATATAGTCTTGCTTCCCTCTGTCTCCAGTAAGGCAAACACAGGTAAGATGTCTAGTGGTCTTAAATCTTAGGTATGCATCTAATGCAAATAGAGGATGATGCCATCCAGCAAGACTCCAGGCATACAAAGATGAGCACTGTGCTGCTTATCAAATGAGCAAAGGCATATCAGGAAATGTTAAGATATCTTTAATTACAAAAGAAACATGAATGTGCATTCCCTAGTGGCAATTTTCCAGTATTTAGAGGCAATTTTAAAATTTTTCCAGTAGTGTTTTACCAATAAGCAGTGTGTTGAGGCACTGGCTTGTTTTCCTATTCATAATAAATTTCTTGTATAAATATAAAATAAATGTCCCTGCTATAAAATTAAGCTTCACTGTACTGATGGCAGTGCGTAAAAAGGTATAGATATGATTGCAGTACAACATCCTACATAAATTCAGTGTTAAAATTTGTTTCATTCTTCAATGAATTCATCAGTGGAAGTAATGAATTTCTAAGCAGGTGAAACTGTGATACAACATGAACTCTGGGGCTACAGGATCCCTCTGAAATTCCACTGCCTTCTGAGACACAAAATTCAGCTATAAAGCTGAACAGGAGAAAACAGGAATGAGCTTGCCAACAATAAATCCACTGAAACAAGCATCATGTTCCACTGTAAGCATACTCCTCCTGATGCAATAATATTTTCTTACTAGAAAAATGCTAGGTTGGAAATATCTGAACTGCCTTTCTCACTTTGGAGAGGGAGTTGAGGGATAATGCTGAAGGAGCTTTTCCGTATTGGGGCAGAAAAAACACATAAAGACAAGAAATTTCCAAGCCGTACAACTTGTCATAGGATAAAGCAGATGCTCAAAGTTCACATAATCAGAAGAAAAGGCTAGGCACTCTGAAAGTCAACACACGTGCATACAGGTTTGCACATATTTAATCCTGAAGTGTATCTAAGATTATTAAAGTCATGCACATTTTAAAGGAAAAATCAATTTCAATAAAAGATGTATAATCCAAAATATTGTTAAGGAGAGGGCTACAGATATCTTTTATTTGTGTGCTAAATGATTAATTCATAGAATACATGGAAGAGCCCATTTTTTATTGTGTAAGAACATCACAATATGATTTCTTGATGACACGATTTTTTTAAAAATTATTCTCTTGCAAATTTAATTCTCCTCATTTAAGAACTGATGGCAAAGAGCTCTCTGTAAATCTGTACTCTTGTGTGAAATGCAGAGAGCTTACAGAACTGCTGTGGATAGCCTACTGGAGTGTTTCCGTATTTGTCAGTTTCTTTTCACTAGAGATTCAACACAGACAGCATCAATTAGGCCTCAGATACAGAAATTACAAACTGTTTGGTATTGACAGACCTTATATCCTACCATACAAATTCTGTGCTTTTGGTTGAAACAGTTTACTAACCTTAGAATTAGCTGTTCATCTCTCTTTCAGTTTTTTCCTCCTTTTTTTTTTAAACAGAGTTGATTTTCCTTCATTCTAAGATTTGTCTACATCTCTTTGACAAGAAAAAACAACACTGCAGCAGTTGTGAACACACTTGGACACACATTTTGAACACACCATGTTCATTCTGAAGCTCTCCCTATATTGCTAATCCTCATTATCTCGATTTGCAAGATCTAGCAAATGCAGTTGCAGCAGTCGACATTGCTAAAAGCAACAGATGAGAAGAAACATGGCGGCTCTCTGTGCTGCCAAAATCTGCCTTCCTGCCACATCTGTGTGGGGCACGAGCGTTGGGTGCACTGCTGTAAGAAGCGGCATCTTCAAGCTGCATTTATTAATGAAGATGTTCACCACTGACAGAAGACTTGTCAGCTGCGCATCAGGCCGTGACACAACAGTCCACAACATGAGATCTCCCACCATTTCTGTCACTTCAAAGCAACTTTCTCTCAGGCAGCTGTGAGCGTCACAGCAGCTCCGTGGCAGAGGTCTGGCAGAGACCTTTTCTGTCCCATCACTGCTGAGAAAGAAGCGGGAGCTGCTGCCTCATGGGCCATGCAGAACCAGCAATAATGATAACCCACATAAACGCACATGTCTGCAATCTCTCTTCTCTGATCTTTCTTCCAGAATGTTTTTTCTTCTATGGATTGGTCTTTGGTTTTCCTCAAGCTTTCCCTCAGCATCAGCTGTCCCTCTTCCCCCTCTGGCTTCTGCCATCCACCACCTGCTCACACCTCAGTGAAAGAGGTCAGGCTAAGTGCATCAAGCCGTGTTCCTTCCGTGTAGCATCTTGTAATAGCAAGAGCCCTGTGGCCTGAGCCTGTTCATCCTGCCTCTGCCCGAGCTGACCTCTGCTGAGGTTTTGTGTATGGATCCAACTCTGAACGCAGCTCTGAAGCACAGCTCATCAACCGCTCAGCAGCCCTCCTGCTTGGCGCTGGCAAGCGTTCAGCTACAATCTGGGGTAATGTATCGGTCTCTAAACCAATGCACTGTCTCACACTCTGGGCAAACATCAGCTCTGAGACATATGTTTCTATTTCCCTCCTCCTATTACAACAATAGCAACAATAAAATCTACCCATAATGATTTCTTGGGCTCAAACCAGCTGCTGAGCAAATTAAGGCTCTAACAATGACAAGGATGCAGGGTTTTGGAAAGCAATTGTAAATATTACACCAGACTGTGTCCACTGTCTGCAGCTGTCTTTAGAGGCAGGGAAAAGCTCCCTCCAGCAACGATACACCTGCGAGTCCCAGCGATCACACCTGCAAGGGGAAGGAGCTCATCTCTTCCTGGCATTTCTATATAGCTAGAGGGAAACAGAGAGGGAGCAGCCCCCACTGTCATAACTCACTGTGGGGCCAGAGGATGACGTTATGCTGAGCTTCATCTCATGCATCTACACATATGCCAATATTTGCTATCTCACGGCAAATTCCAGGTCTGGGAAAGGCTGTCCATCTTGGAGTGTCTTCCCAGCCTGTACTCCTGTACGATTAATGTAACAGCCTGCACAGAGGCAGCTGGAGAAACATGGGATGGCACTGCAATTTCATGTATTAAAGGATGCAATCTGGAAAGTGTAGGCACAAGAAGAAAACCATAAAGCCCATTTCTATTTCTTTTGCTGTTACAGGGATGACAGACTGACCACCACCTTGTGTATCTCTAGTCCCACCATACAAAGACCTGAAACCACACTGCAGGCACGCAGGTGCTTCACAACATGCCAAGAAATGATCTCCGATTTACAAAATGATCTAAATCAGCATTTTAAAAAATGTCTGTCTTTCTTAGGAAACCACCCTCCTAATACATTTTGCCAAGAGTGGAGCACTTCAGCCCCTGATTCTCCCCAGTAAGGCAACCACCAAACTGGGACAACCTGAAACTGGGGAATGCTTGAAAAATTAACACATTTAAGCAAAGTGTCAAATGTCTGACTCATGGCAAAGAACCAAACTCATGAATTAGATGCCCAGGCATTAATGCCTTTAGGTATGAGACTGCACCTGAGATGTTGTAAAGGCTCTGAGATGTCTCCACTCCATTTTACCAGGGAGCTGCTGGTGAACAGCTCTGTGCCAACACCTCCTCTCCCTCCAGTGCGGGAAGTGCCTTCCCACAATAAGGTAAACTGGGCCAAAATTTCACCACAAAACTGTCACACCGTTCAGGGGGTGAGGCAGAGCAGCTTCAAACTCAGGAAGGAAGGGCTGGATTACCATTCTACGAATTACTTGTGGAGCACCACCAAGTGAAAAGACAGACATCAAAAGGGGAAACAACATGACTCATGCCTCTGTTCTTAGATTATAACCCTATCATGAAACTCAGGCAAACGTTGTCCATTTTTAAGCTTCTTCCCACCTTCCAGAACACAGACAACCATTGGGAGGGCAAGGATGACTGTCACTAAAATGCAGGGTTAGGCTTATGAGAAATTTCTTAGGACAGACATTCTCTGTCCACCAAACTAAGCAGCCATGCTGGCATCAATTGTTTGTAGGATTTTATATTGATCATCCTTCCTTCTGTAGCTGAAAAAGGGCATGGAAAAGGGCAGCAACCTAACCGTGGAGGACTCCATGGAGCCTCTGGCACCATCTGCCTTGCTAGGGTCACAACTTCAGATCAAGTATTAGCTTCAGTTTTATTTCTTATTGCCACTTTTTTGACCAATTATTTAGCAAACGGGGTTTTAGCTTGAAGGAAAGGCTTAATGCCAATATTTCTTTTGTATTATTAACAGTTACTGTAAAAGTACTGGAACTGTAATCACTTTTAGGCGGAACACCTGAGGTTTGGAGTATGAACTGTTTGGTGTTAGCCTAGCTCTTGTCTGAACAGGATTCTTTGGTCATACAGCAGATTTGGGACAAACCTTTGCTGTTTACTTTCTTAGGAGCAGCTGCAGGGCCAGGGGAAGGGGCTGGGGCCAGCTTCAGCAGCCAGCTGAAGCAGCCACATGTGCCTGTGGCATCCTGTTCAAAACTCCTTCCCCTTGCCCAAAATTCCTTTCCCTTGCCACAGGCTTCCAAAACATGCTTAAGCACCTGTCTGAATTTATTTCTCTCAGGTGGCTTCTCTGGTTTTGATGCAGGATGCTGGCAAAAAATCTCAAGCTGATTTTCACACAACAAAACCAATGCATCACATCCCCCCCCCCCCAAGTTTTGATGGTTTCCCTTTCTGACAGACAGGTTAACAAGAACTTGCTCATTCAAATAGAACTCTTATGAGGAGGATAAAACACTTTTTATATGCTTTCCAACTCAGAAGAGCTGTGTGTACTCTATGAGCTGAATATCATTTATCAAAATAGACACATTCAAATAAAGCAGGGACCTAAATTAGTTATCATAACTAGAAAAATAAATATAACAGCTAATCTCAGAACTCAACTTGTATTCTTTATGATGACTTAACACTGACAGTCCTCATCATGTGAGATCTGTGAGCTATAAATAAACTTAGCTTAGAACAAATGAACATTTTTTACATGCAGGACTTAATGCATTACAGTTTCCTGGCAGAACACAAAATAACACCAGACCAACACCATGTCTCATTTTTAATGAAAAAAACAAGGCAGTAAAGCAGACCTCCAGAAAAGGAAATCTCTAATCTACAAGTGCAAGTATCCAAGCACGTCTCCAACTTTTCTCATTCAGTTTAATAAGAGAGCAAACCAGGCCATCAGAAGTTTACAGACTAATGCAATTACAAGGTGGCTCAGTAAGCACTGATTTGTCTGTTATCTATGACATGTAAGATAAAGCTGTGCTAACAGGTCTCGTTTTCCTTTCACAAAGCTGAATACCTACCAAACAATTAATCAGAATGGGGAAAGTAGCAGTCAGTTGCTGGAAAATATATGAATGACCATTTCTTATACCTATTTTTAAGATCCATTAACTAACTGAATAATTGGATTTACCTATAAATAACAAGTGCATTTTCATCAGATAGTGTTTAACATTTCTTACATCACAGGTGAAAAAAAAAAATCCTCTTAGTAGGTCTAGTATTAAAAGGCAAATAAAATTAAATCAATAATCATAGCACCAAATCACCATGAACTTTCAACAATTCTGTGAACATAAGGATACGAATGTCCCATTAAAAATTCACTCACTGAAAAAAGCCACTTGAAGAAACCAAGTTGTTTTGCTGTTTGCAAGTGGGATGATTGTGGGAAACAGCCTCTCCTCTGGAATGGTGAGCGGCTGCTTGCTGTGGACAACAGCAAAGAGCTGGACCAGCTCCAGATGTACTGAAAGCAGAGATCATTGTTTTTTGAAACCACAAACACTGCAGATCAGGCCCTTAAAACAAAAATGCTGGAACCCTGGTGATTAAACTCCCAGATTCAGATCTTCACACCTTAAAAAGTGGTTTCTGGGGATGATACATCTAGACATTACAGGTATGTATAAATTCAGATTTAAATGCTGAATTTCAGGTGTTCAGCTTTGCAAGTTTGGAATTTGCCATGGTCCCATCAAAAGGAAACATAAAATATATGTCAGAGGACCAATATGATCACTAACATAACTTCTAATGGTTGAAAATCTCAGATTCTGAAAGGAACTTAATATTCATTCACCTCAACAGGAAAGCCACCCAGACCACATCAAAAATTTGCTGATGGCTGAATTTAAAACACCCACACAACAGTCCAAAGGCTAACACTTCTCTGAACCAAGGACAATCATTATTCACATTGTCAACTATGATGGGAAGTACCCAGCTCACAGAAGGATAATTCAACTTGATCTAGGTGTTACCTCAGTGGGACCTCTGGGTTGTCTGTCAGGGCACGTCAAAAGCATGATGTTTTTCCACACAGAAATTGTTTTCATAGCACCCTGATACTCTGCTCAGTGGGCACCATCTTGCTTGGCTACACCTTCCAACTCTGGACTCTGTATAGACATGTATGAAGAAGCATTTCATGTTATGTCAGCTGATGGTAACTTCCAAAACCACGTCTGGACAGAGCTTTGCTGAGTAAGTCAGCTAAGCAGAATTTACCCAAATATATAACTTCAGTTAGGGAATTGTGAACATCTCAGGAACTGCCTAAGTAACAATCTGGCTAATGTGCTTATCGGTGTGTTAGCACTGACATCTCTTCTTACCAATTAGCATGGTCTCGAAAAGGATAAAGAAAAGATCATAGCTTTGTGAGGTGATGCAACAGCCAGCTATTAGGGAAGCACTGCCAGAACTTGCAATGTAATTAAGGGTACGTCTTCAAAGTCAAGCTCACCCAGACTCACACCTACATGTTGCATACTGTCACCACTCTGGTTCACACATGGAAGCCTTGTTTCTGGGTTTGGCAGAACTCTTTTGGGCTAGTAACACAGGCTGGAGTCCATGTTGCTGCTGGGTTCACCCCTAAATCTGCCCATCCTGCAGTGAGGGATGCACGTGATTACCAACAGCCCTTATCCAACCCAAAGGATGAGAATGCAAGTCTCTGATGTCAACACAAATTTCATTCTGTAGTGTAAAAGCTAATGTAAGTACAGCCCTGAATTATAACAAAACTACAAACAGAACTATAACCACGACACCTCAGCTTGACCATTTCATCAGGAAATCTGATTAATGCTCAGAAGCTCTAGGCACAGACCAGATGTGGACCTCAATGTACTAGACAGTATCCTAGTTTTAACACGACAATAATAACCTAGTCACAGCCTCCAACTAGATGTAAGCAAAAAAGTGGACAGATGAAGGCAGGGAGCAGCATCAGGTGACAACACAGTGAAAACAGTATGGATGAAAAGCAGGGGCCATGCAAATGCCACCAACAGTACTGTTCCCAGTCAGAGGTGTAAGTGTGTTGGCAGCACAACAATGGTGAGACTTAAAGGCAGACACTGAGAAGTTCTCCTAGATAGTTAGACAGACTGTAATTTAAGCCATAAATCAGAACTTCTCCCAAGTCCACAGGTTATGTAAGGAAAAAAGGCAATCCTTCATCAATCTTCAGACAAAGCCAACTCCTCAGGGGAGAAAAAAACACAAGATATTTCTATCTGTACTGGGGAGTCTTGAGGGAAACCAAGAGTAAAATAATGTGTGTATTCTAACAGGAAGCTGTTAGCAGTGAGTAAAATTAATGAAGGGAACAATTTAATACAGGGTGTGATGAATGCTCCCTTTCAGGACATGTGGAATCAAAACTGGATGTTTTTCTAAACGATAAGCTCTAATCCAAACAGAAGTCATTTTAGGGAAATCCAGTGGTCTATGACACAATACCAGTTATAATGTGATCACGGCTGACTCTTTAAACCTTATAACCCATGAATATAGTGAGTCATGATTACTAACAGTACTGTTCCTTCCTCCACTGAAGTGTCTGGTGATATGGAGCCTGAATGTGGGTAGGTTATGATTAATGATGTATTTTACTGTCACTTTGGTCAAAAACTTTTTTCCCTGATGATTGCCATGGCTTGGACAAGTTATTCTTCTAGGAATTAACATAAAAAATTGTCTTCAGCAAAAGCTCCATTTTTTACCCTTAAGTCCAGGTAAGCTTTCCCAGCACAAAATGAACAAGGATCTTCTAAAGGGAACTGGATCCAAGTTTTAATTATTTACAGTTTATACCAAAATTGGTTCAGAATAAATTATGAACACATCATCAGAATCTATTTTTTATTACTGCCAGAAAATGGCAGTGAAGGCACAAAGGTACACAGCAGCATGCTGAAACATATAGTTATAACTGCCTCCAGAAAGGGCCCAGAAAGTCTTTCTCGCTGAACGAGGACAGTGAACATGGTGGTCAGCTCAAAACAGATTACGACACTTTTGCTGGCCAGCTTCTGGTTACCAGTCAGGGAACCTGCTGATACAATCATTCCTCCTTTTCCCCCAGTTGATCATTCTTACCTTTCATCTGCTTTCTCCAGTCTCTTAACACTGAGGGCACTGAGACATCTATTTCATATAAGGCCTTCCTGTACCTTCTGTTCCTTGATGGATGGGTTTGTTTATCCCTCATTTTCTCCTCCCTTTGTTTCAGGTTGTTCCATTTTTCCACCATTTATAGCGTCTGCTGCCACCATTATTTCCTTTCTGCCCCACTGGCAGACAAGTGATTGGGATTCCTACATGCAGAGTGTTAAGATTTAAATCCTAAATCCAGGCTAAGCTGAACTGAGATGAATGCATGATATTCTCCAACACATTAAGCAGTTCTTTTAATCTTGTAGTAAGTTCTGTGGATGTCTGGAGCTCCCATTTCTTGGCTTCCAGTTTCCTGATTTTCACTAATATCAGCAAAACTCATGCTTCGGTGCCTGGACTATTCTCTGGATTTGCTCTGATGTTACATTCAAAAATTACCTAGCAGCCTTCAAGCTGACCCATGCCAGTATACTGAGGACAGTATTTCTCATTCCGCCAACAATGATGCTCAGTATCAAAGCATATATTTTACAGTGAAGGAAATAATTAGAAAAGTCAAAGGGCAATAAGGCCTTGAAAGAAATACAGGTTTAGGTTCTGAAGCACACAGTTAAAATCCTATTGCTATAAATTAGCAGGGAGTATTATTACAACCTAGAAAGTAAGGGACTATACAAACAATCAGGCCTTCTTGTTGTTGGAAAAAGATTCCGTAAATTAGATATTGGGGTCCCAGATTTATCAATTCCAATTAATGCATTTTGGTCATTTGCATTTCTTTAATTTTGGAATGAGATTTCTTGTTTTGAAATTATTAGGCTGCTCAAGGTCAACCAGATACATATCACAAGACTTCAGTATGGGACCTTACCTCTTCCACTCAGTTAATTATCTTCCATTTAAAGTATACGTCCTTTTATTTTTGCTTTCCAACCCCATTAAAAATCACGTTTTAAAAATTCTAAGTTTAAGAGGTTTAAGTTTTAAGATATGGAATGAACAAGAAATGATAGTTGTTTAAGAATTGTCTTCCCTGCCCCCCAAATGGAATTAACAAGCTAACATCTCTAATTTTTGAGAGAAAACTGAAAATGTCTTCTGCTGAATGTGCAGCCTGGAAACATCAGCACCAAATCCTTAAAGGACAACCATTCAAATCCCATTCCCACAAGCCTCCTCTTCAATCTATTAAAAATGTAATTGTTTGCTCATTGATTGTATGAAAAACAAAGGCCTATGACTGTTTCTAGACTTTGAGCAGTCCTGTGTTGCATGGGGTCTAAACATTTTAGACACTAAAAGCCTAAAGACTAAGAGGGAAAATGGAAGTTGAAGAGAACTGGGAGCACTTTTGAAAGGCAGAATTATGGGCATCACACGGCAAAAGAAACAACAAGCTAGAAGTGGTTTAAGTGCAGTTTGTAGCAGAGTGATTGCCAATAGCAGAGAAAAAATGACCCATGTAACTATAATAATGTGCTTAAACAGGTATTGCTGACACTTGATGGTACTAAACCTCTCTAATCATATAGCAATAAAACTAATTCCATTTGCTCAGACATCATTACTAAAGTCCCAAAAAGCCAAAAAAATTACATTTAAGAGCATAAAAATGTAGGTATATAGTTCTTTCTTTTTTCCTCATACATTTTAAGCCCTCAGAGGTCTGTCTGTCTTTTTTTCAAGCTTTTCTCTGCAACCAGAGAAAGCTACAAACTGTTCGTTAAAAATAATTACAGCAAGTTGAAATTCTTCTATGCTCTTTCAGTTGTATGAACTGAGAGTTTCAGAGAAACGCTAACTATTCCAACACTCAGAACAGAACCAAAAATCCTGGCAGTACAGAGAGGACGGAACCACTTATGTGCAAGCAAGTACCATCCAGCCATGCTGGGCATTCATTCTTGTGTTTACTTTGTTGGTCACCGAGGTGCTTTGCTAAAACCTTGCATGCTGACAAGAGGACTGGCAGTACCTGATTCCAAATCTATGCAACCAAAGAGTCGTCTTCTGCTACTCCATAATGTGAAGTGTAAGGCAGCTCCTCCTAGGATGTTTTTGTATTTACTTGTTACCAAGACAAATTACTGGTCTGAAAACACCACTTCAGTTGTAAGAAAAGATGATCATTTTTCACTGTGCAGGGCTATTTATTTGCCTGGGAACATGGGTTCTTATAAGGGCTGGAGAGTTAAGTTAGATAGCACTCTCAAGAGCCTCCTTCCTGAAAAATGGCAGGAAACTGTTATCAGCTCTGTACTCTGAAGAGAACAAGTCATAAGTTAATTCATGTGAATCACTGAAGACATGACAAGAACAGTTTTGGTTAAGTATGAAAATTTACTTGCTTTCAGTGCTGGAGTTGAGGTGGTAGTTGGAATCTGGGAACCATCAGCTAGAAATAGATTATTTTCATGTAATCATAACTGGAGTATTTCTTCCAAATTTTGCCTTTTCCACATCACCTAATAATGTACTAAGATCTAGAGATGCCAGAACAGTTATATGTATAAAGGAAACACACCACTCAGCCAAGCAAAATGGACCCCAACAAAATTAAAGGATCACATCTACCTTTACTGATAAGACCTTTTCAGTTTTATCTTATCTTGAATTCAAAATAGTTTAGTGCAAACATACAGCACTCAACAGTTCAGTAAAATTCAGAATGCCAAACCTGACAGAGCAACTGCAGAATTCTAATGATTTACAGTCTTAATTTGTTTCTGGTAAGGCTTATGATGTCCTTTAGTCACACACCTGGAAAGGCTGTGCCTCTGCTTTAGGGAATTTATGTTCCTGCGGTTCCTCCTTACTTCCTAAGGGCTGAGCACAAATTACAGCTTTTTAAATGAGCAGCATTCATTAAATCAAATTGCTAGTAATACTGCACTGCCTGAGTGTGCCCCTAATTAGTCTTAGAACAGTTTTGCTATGCATCAAGAGACTCGAGGTGGCTTTGCCTTTTCACTAATCATATCTGTGCTACCTCCAAGCCCCTAGCAATAAATAGTACCTTCAAACTGCTGTCACATTATCTTTGCACACCTAGCCCTGCACCAGTTCAGACCAAGGAGAGTAGCAGGCTCTAAGCCTGGATGTCAACCATAGCAGCTTTCATGCAAGCCAAAGGTGAGCTGGACAGTCTCCCAAATATAAAATGCCAAATGGCAATTTTGGTTGGACTACAGGCTTACTTAAGAGTAGAGATGAAATACTGCAGCCTCCCTCAGAAAGGTCAACAGTGTACTTTCATCAGCTGCCTAATTAATATGATTGAATAAATATTAATGTACAACAGTGCCTGCATAGGCAAAAGGTAATGTGCAATTTATGACCGGCTTGACGAAGTTAGTTCATTGCAATAGAGAAATGGAAATAACTTACAGAAAAAAATATTTATATTAAACTGTATTGTTTGTTTTCAAAGAGAGTTGTAAACCAGGGGCTATGGACAGCTTCCACGTTGTTGCCACACTTGAGGTTTCAAAGCATCCTAGCACTGCCCAGAGAAAGTCCTGTGGAATTCGCACCTTCTGATCACAGCTGTATATAACACTTCCCAGCTTGATCCTAGACAGTTGTCCGTGCACATGTGTAATGAACGCATGGTATGTGGACAGCAGGCTATGATTTCACAGCCTCGCATAGCCGTAGCAGGCATGATTTCATCCATATGGGGGTGCAGTATCACTAATTAGAGGGAAGCCATCTCTACCTATTTTTGAGTAAGCAGTAAAGGAAAGAAAGCTGAAGGCACCACTTAGTTCAATGAAGTGACCATCTGCCTGATGGATTTCAACTAAAACAGAAATACACACATCCTGTTTGAGCTAGTATCACAATCACAAGATTGTACTGCAAGGACAGTAAAGGTATTTAATCTTTTAATCTTTTTGACAGAAAGTGGGCACTTGATTTGATTTGATGTGAGTGTTCCCCAGGCACCCTATTTAATTTTTGGCTTAGGCAATACCCTGAATTGAAGCCCAGAGACTGAACTGCAGCCAACACTGGCATTCTGCTTTCTGACACCTTAATGCATTTGGATTCAAACATTCAAAATTTATTATCATTGCTGTAGTACTTGAGCAGCTCTGCACTGCATACAATTCAAGGAAGAACGCCATACCTTCAGGGATCCACTGGACACATCGCCAAATTTTCTTTTCATCTACAGCTTCTGGTAATATACTGGGTGTCTCAGATATGCTGTAACTTATGACTGCGGAGCTGTCTATGTTAAAATAGGAGCAGGAGAATAAAGCACTTCATGGACTTCCTGAGTATTTTTTTCAGTAATGCTGAAAAAGGGGGAAAAATAAGGGAGATGCTTCTGCAAAAGCACAGTGTTTAGAGCCTTGCTAATTGTGAAAGCCAGTACCACATACACTGTAGATTTATATTTATCCAGAAGTAAGCTTTTACAAAATAGTAAGGCATAGTTAAAAAATTAAAACCTACACTGAAGGAGATCCCACAACCATCTGAGAAAGCCCATTACAGGGAGGGACTTCACACAAATACCAGAATTTTGGAAGTCCTTGTGCCACGCTTTTAACAGCATGAAATCCCACTGCCATCCCAAAGATTACATAATGACTGATAAGTGATCTGTACAATCTGTATAGTTTGGATGCCTTAAGATAAAAGGATTAGAAAGGGAATAGTCAAAATGGACTTAGCAACAACAAATGCAAGCTATCCTTGCACAGGAAAACTGCTGTGTACGCAGACCTTCATCATTCTTTTGCCAGGTATGTGCTTTCTAAAGACACTGATAAAGAAAATCAGTCTTCTAAGATCATAACAGCTAGTAAGATGCAAGTCTTGCAAGTTGTAAAAACAAAATGAAACAAATAGCATTTTAATTTTGATTTTTTTTTGAGTGGGGGAGGGGGCAGAAAGAGGCAAATCAGGGGATAGTATTTAGAAGCCATATTTTTCAGTATTTCTTTGTCACTTTTGAGGCTAGAAACTTGTTTTCAAAAAGTAAAGGTATTTCTGTCATTTTCCATTTTTGGAAAGACAAACCGTGGCAAATATTTCAAGAGTTGTGATAAAATCAGGTGAGCTGAGGAAACATAATAGGTATTTTTGAATTGCAAAGTAACTCTTTCATATTAAATGCCATCAGAGACTAGTAGACTGCTTTCACGGAAAAGAATACTGCAGTGTACTGTGAGAATAAGTGTACAAATAATGACAGGCCAAGTTGACTTAAATTTACGCTTTTCAGATGTCAATCTTGCCCACAGATGTTCTACTGCTACAGTTCATTGTTGTACTTTCATGAGTCCTCAAGGCTAACTGTCTTGAAGAAAATCCAATTTAGGAGACAACTAACAGGTATTAAGTGACTAGAGGGACTCAGAATCAGAAGATTTGGATTTCATTCTCTGATCTGCTGCTGACTTGCTGCATGACCTTGAATAAAATACTTAACTTATCCAGGCTGCAACCGTACCTTAACATGCATCTTCTAATACTGCTATAAGTTTTAATTAATTAATTTGTGCCTATAAACTTTCTAAAAGCCTAGGGACAGAAGGGGCTATGGAAATCAAAATTATTAACAATATTTTCCTACATAGAGTGTGACACAGTGTGACATATGTTTGCTGTATGAATATAAAGGCAAAGACACATAAACACATACAACACGTTTTCACATAACTACTTCTGACTTGTTCCCTCAAGTAACAGCAACATGGAAATACACAATGAAGGAATAAACACTACACATTGCTACAGATCCTTCATTTTCTGTGCAGGTAGCTCCGACGCTGCCTCCCCCATACAGCACATTCTTAAAATTACAAATTATGCTTGTTTAACAATATTATGAAAATAAATTGTTCTTACCCTCAGCCCCTGCTCCATGGACAGGCAGAGGACCTGCCAGGGTGCTGTGTACCTGAACATGTTTGGCCCCTTTTGTCGACAGACTAAATAGCAAAAGGCACGCAAGTCTCTCAGGTCTCCTGGTTGCTTTGCATCTGAGGGACGCTTAAATTGAGAGAAATCCTTTAGTTGTACTCTGCAAGGTCCCCCCAAATAGACTCTAAGACAGCGTTACAGCCATTCCACTTGCACCCTGAGGAACTGAATAACTAATTCAATAAGAGGCTTTTTTCCTTGGGAAGAGCTTAGCTCAAACTCAATTAGCATAAATAGGATGATAACCTTTGAACCTCCCACTCCTCCTCCCAGAGGAGAGGACGGTGCACGTCATGGCAGGGTCGTTACCTCCCCTGAAAATTTTTTTTCTTTTTTTTTTTTTTTTTTTTGGTATTTCCACTGCTAGCATTCAACTCCACTTCATGAGTCCAGAAGCAGCTACCAGAGACCATCTGTATCTTTGAATTTTTTCACTTTTGATGGTATCATTTAGCTTGGTTCAAAGGAAATCCCTTTTCCTCCTGTCAGGAGGGTTTCCCCTTCCCTGTCTCCGGCATCCTGACCTCTGCTTGGCAATCGGCATGATTTTTCTGAATAAATTCACACAGAAGCTCCTATAAACACTTTCATGATAAAACTGCTATAGTAAATAAAGTTAGTACCCTAAATGAGACTGAAAGGTTTTCTCCAACATACACTGAAGTGAGCTCTTTGCAACGTTGGAAATATGACAAACTGCAGCCTTGCTTGTGGTTAAGTTTTCCTTAATGGATTGTCAGTTTTTCAGAGGCCTAAGTAAGGCCTAGTCTCCAAGAGATTAAACTGGTAAAAGAGTAAAGCTCTGTTATTGTCTGCATTTATGTTATTTCAGCCATGAACTGAAATGGTGCCTCTGTATCCTACTGCTGCTCAGAAAACAGTGGGATGCTGCATGCACACCATGGCCACGTCTGCTTTTCTTTTATGGCAGTTGTTTGTACTCACAAACCATCACCAATGCACATCCAGACACACAGGTCAAGAAACTAACTTATCCTGTTTTTCTTTTCCCCTTTGGTAGAGGAAGAAGAAGTAATTTTAGATTTATATCAACTCAAATCTGACTCAGTGATCCTCAATATTTTATCTCCAGTACTTGTACTGCTGCTGTCCCACCCAAATAAATCACAGGAATGCAGAAAGAACTGTGCAAGACTTGTCTCTACAGCTACTTCTAGTAGAGAACTGAAGTTCCTGTGTACAGCACTGCTCCTCCATCGTCTCAGTGTACCGAAAATAGTCATCACGCAGTTCTGCAAGTCCTACTGCAGCAGGAACATCAGCAGAAGCACTCTCACACTCAGTGTTTTTGCTACAAAAAACTCTCTGAGAAAATGTATCTCCTCATAAATATTTTGTCTTTCTTGATGGTGAAGTCATAGGCAGCCATGAAAAAAACCCCTAGACAAATACTGAAGTGCTGATTTCATCAAGTACTTGGCAAACAGCAAACACACACCTGAGTTCTGGCTCAGCTGAGAAGTTTGTTACTATACCCGTATTTGTTGCATATACACAATTAACATGGACATGGCATGGACGTGGCACCAATTCAAAAAATGTAAAAATGCAGGTCTATTTAAAATTATTGAATTTATGCACTACATACGTCACTTAGCAGCTAGTGCCTTTAACAATGTCTATACAACCCTGACTGCACAGCACACAAAGACCCAGCTTCTGCTCAGCTTACTGAGGTGGCTTTGCTCAATAACCAGTCATGGGAGCAACACCCCAGCTATTTTCCTACACCCCTCTCTGTATTTTGACCTCTTTCTTTGACACTTCTGGAGTCAATTTCAGAAGCAACAAATGACTTTGTTATTTCTTCAGTAGCTGAAAGTGATCTAAGCCAAAACAAACACAGGTATCATGGTTAGTATTTGACCAATTATGTTTTTATAACAACCAGAAGAGCAAGTAACAAATCTTGTTCCTCAGTAAGAATCTGGACATGACTCTAACAAGGATTACAGGAGGACTTCGGTTATAAACACAAAATAGATTAAGTGCCTTCTGCTGAAGTAACATCAAGTTACTTCAAAATGGCCAAGAGTAGAAATGCAGATTTTGCTGAGAAACGGCCATTCCACACTTCCTTTGAACCTTCCCATGGCCAGATAGACAACCAACCACCACAGAATGAAAACAAGCCTGTCCACATGCATCTTCCTCTTGTAGCCTCTTAATATCTTCCTTTTTTTGATTAAAGGTTGTATGCCTTGCTCATTACCTACATGATGAAGTCTATATCACAAGATTAAATTCTGAAGGTAAATGAGAATACAGATACAGAATGGATCAACCTAAGTACTAAGATATGATTCTGGAGACTTAACAGTGAACTAAATCTGCCAATACACCTGAAACCTAGGAGATCCCAAGGAAAATCCTAATGACAAAACATTTTGGCCTAATATAGAATATTAAACAAACATCTTAGAAAGAAGACCTCTCTGATCTTTGATTTTTGTAGTGGATGAACTGAGTACTCTTCAATAGGTCAGAAACTGCTAGCCAAAAATACTGTGATATATCAGCCATATTTAGGACAGTTAAATAACTGTGAACAACACATTAATGCTACTTTTACATCTTTTGCATTAAGAAATAATCATACAGGTAAACAGTTAAAAAGACATAATCAGAACTTTTGTGACCTTGCACCCATACAAATATAACCTGCTTATTTTCTGCAAAAGTTAGTCTTTTTCCCCTTTCATTTTGGACGTTGTATCCCCATCCCCCCGTGTCCCTCCCCCAGTGTTCAATAAGAAATATTGAAACAGCTTCCCCCCATAGCCAACTTGAGATCACAGAGCTGCTGATGTCAGGAAATTAATATAAACATTTCCATACCAAGACCAGAAAGCTAATGCAATTGTTGACTTGTCTTCAGGGAGAAACAGTGAACAGATATACTAAAGGGAAGGCACAAAGAGATATGAATGTGCCATCCAAGCAGGGGTCTATTAACACTGACGGTATGTGCTAAGGAATGCCCACTGTGTCTGGAAGCCCATCCTTCTTCCCTCTTACCAGAAGTCATGAACACCAGGGGAGATCTTTCCCGGATTCATTCAGAAGTCAAAATACTAACACTCATAGTGTTTCTCTCCAGCAGGTCGATTTCAGAAGAGTTAGTGTTGAAATCTTCTTGATAAAAGGTATGCAGGATTTACAGTAGTGATGCAAAATGCGATCAGTACTCACTAGAGAATGCAAAGCACATACCAATAAATATCACACCCACATTTTGTGGTTTGTGTTTCTCAAGCAAGGGTCATTCGACTTCCTGTGAGACTCTGACAGCACAGGATTTACCAGTGCTGCCTTTCTACACCTCCTTTTATTTCCCAATAAATACAAAGCCTTTGGATAAGGGTAAGAACTTACTCAAGCTGATGAAGCCGTAAAAGTTGTTTGTCTTCCACTTGTCCATAAGTAAGGAAGATGAGACACTGCATCAAAGAGATGAAACCTCCTGCTGTGAAAAACGCATGTGGCTAAAATAGTAAGACTGGAATTTATGAGATCAAACCCAAGCCCAGACTCTGACGTCTTGGGAAAAGTCACTTAATCTCACAATGCCTTTTATCAAAAAGATGTTTATAGCATACTTTACTAGTTGTTTGCGAAATATATGCTTATAAGGACACTTGCTAATTTATTTCCTTTTTTGAAGAATGTAGGAAAAATCTTTCACATAAAATCAGCATGTGAGAGAAGTACCCATATTGTATCTTTTTTTTTTTTTTTTTTTAAATTTTGGTATTCAAAGAAATTAAGAGGAAAAGACACCCAAGATTTTTAATTTTCATTTTACCCTCTGTTAAAATGGTTCACTGCCTTTTGCTGGTCTCTCAGTGCTCCACTGAAATGCCATGTCTCATGCATCAGCATGTATTGCAGATACAGTCCCAGCAGTGTGAGGAAGACCTCGACTCTCCTTCCTCTGCTCACCAGTGCTGAGATTTGACATTTGACACCAAGACACTTGAAATTTCATTAAATTCCTTTGCTTTTGTCTATGCTGTATGCAAGGTGCAAGCACAAAACCGGTGTGAGAAATAATGCATCACCATGTTCTGTTTTTCCCTGACAAAAGGTAGAAAACTGGATTCGTTCCTGTTGTACAGAATGTAACCTAGCTGGTACAGGTCACTACTATGTAGGAGTCAGAGGCGCTCTCAGTCCTGGAAGTGGGCAATTGAAGACTTTAACTAGTTGCAAGGTGTGGCACCAGCAAAATACATGTTTTGATGATCTGAAATTTGGGCAAAAGTAATTAGGAACCTAATCCTGCCTAGTCTCAATCTGTAACTACTGAACTTCATGAGCACAATATTGCACTAACAAGAACTGCAGGACTGCATAAGAAAGGCCAAGAATTCAGTCTGGTGAGCTCTT
>JMFS01022189.1:0-21539 GCA_000699545.1 Podiceps cristatus | reverse complement strand
CCGTGGTTGTCACACCGTCATAGAAAGTGTGAAGTGAATGATGTGCTGTACTTGGACATCCCAATGCTTATAGACAACATCCCTCATCAGAGGCTTTATGAAAACAAGGCAAGCAAGACCAAAGTGGGAACGGCTTTCTTTGATAAATAATTAGTTTAAAGACAAAAGCTGAGGATACTAGTAAGTTATTTGGTTTTGCAGCTGAGGGAGAGAAGTCTACACAGGTTTAGTCTGGCATCTGAACTATTCAAGATATTTTTAAGTGAGCTGGAAAAAGGAATAGCGTAATGATACAGAAGGTTTGCTGATAACTGTGAGTATTCAAGGAACAGGGCTATGGCTGAATGTGAAGAACAGCAGAAATGTCAATTTGGACACGGACAGCAAAATGGGAGGAGAAATTCTAGTAGATAAATGTTACGATTTTTTTTCTTCCCTTACTTTACTTGTATATTAAGTAATGGCTTCTGAGTTGGTCCTTGCCACACAATGATGAGTCACAGTGTAACAAGAACCAATACCAATCTGTCATTACAGATACAGTCCTGAAAACATAAACTTAATGTTAAATAGCAGGTGAAAAAGGAGATGAAATGTTAAGTCATTAAAAAGGGATGGAGAGCAAAACAGAACACCAGTACATTGTTGCAGAAATCCATGCTGTGTCGTCACATTGAATACTGTGCATGTTTCTGCACTTCTCTTGTCAAAACTGATGAGCAAGAGGTGGGGAAGATTCAAAAAGTATATATATACCAACAGAACAACTTTCTTATCAGGAGGGTGTTGCTTATGTGTTCAATAAGATGAAACTGCAAAATTTTGCCTAGTGTCTACTCCCTTACAGATAGGAATTTAAACTGCTACTTCCTAAGTATGCCTAATTTGATATAAATTCCAATACAAATCCATTTAATGTTAAAGAATATTCCGAGCAGTTTTTCAGGATACAACTGATTCACAGCTTAATGCAATCACTTGGACAGTTTCCCATGAACTTCAGTAGACCCGGAATCAGTCAGCCCAGAGCAAATGGAGAGCTTGCTGTTAGAATTTGATGAACACAATTGCATTGAAGAAGGACTGGAACTGTCTTTTATCTACCTTTTTTTTTCATACGTATTCCATGTAGTTTGTGGAACATGATATTCAGTGATGGAATATGTCATTTTTGACTGGGTTCTTAGATAACAAAGCAGCAAAAAAACTGCAGTGGGCAGTTTTACTAAATGTCCATTGAACGTTCTCTTCCCTAAAAATAATTCTTTATGCCTGCATTGAGTCCTGCACTTGGATCACAACAACCCCCAGCAATGCTACAGGCTTGGGATGGAGTGGCTGGGAAGCTGCCAGGCAGAAAAGGACCTGGGGGTGTTGGTCAACAGCTGGCTGAACATGAGCCAGCAGTGTGCCCAGGTGACCAAGAAGGCCCATGGCATCCTGGCCTGCATCAGGAATAGTATAACCAGCAGGGCTAGGGAAGTGATTGTCCCACTGTACTTGGCACTGGTGAGGCCACACCTCGAGTGCTGGGTTCAGTTTTGGGCACCGCAGTATGGGAAAGACATTGAGATGCTGGAGAGGGCCCAGAGAAGGGCAACAAAGCTGGTGAAGGGTCTGGAGAACAAGTCCTGTGAGGAGCAGCTGAGGGAGCTGGGGTTGTTCAGTCTGGAGAAAAGGAGGCTGAGGGGAGACCTTATCGCTCTCTACAACTACCTGAAAGGAGGTTGTAGCGAGGTGGGTGTGGGTCCAAGTGATAGGTCGAGAAGAAATGGCCTCAAGTTGTACCAGGGAGGTTTAGATTGGACATTAGGAAAAGTTTCTGTACTGAAAGGGTTTTCAGGCACTGGAACAGGCTGCCCAGGGAGGTGGTTGAGTCTCCATCCCTGGAGGTATTTAAAAGACATAGATGTGGTGCTTAGGGACATGGTTTAGTGGTGGACTTGGCAGTGATAGGTGAACTTGACTGGTGATAGGACCTGATGATCTTAAAGATCTCTCCCAATGTAAATGATTCTATGATTCCGTGTTTCATAAAGGGAAAAAAAGAAGCCTTTCCAAAAACTTTTGTCACTGTTTAGGTTGCCATTGGTATTGCCGATGTCTGGGTGAGACAATGTGCATGAGAGAACACAATGGTTAAATATGTAATAGAGAGTAAGACTGAGAAGATTGTTGCTAGTTCTTTATGTAAGAAAACATGCAGCATCTTGAAATGCAGAAAACAGATATATTAAACAACATTATATTGCATTAAACCAGTGTTTGTTGCAATAAACGTTTTTATATATCTCACCTACTCTGCAGGTTGTCATTTGCAAATAGGGTAGTTTCTCCATTTTTCTATTATTTGCAATTTAAACTTGTATTTGAATCACTGGCAGGAGTGGTTATTTTTAATAAGTATAAGCAGATGCCTTCTCTTGCTTTTGGCAACTTTAATGTGAGAAAAAAAAAAAAAAAAGATGATTTGCTAATTAATGTTTTTGCCTGCTGAGGCTCCTTACCTTAAGTAAGCCCTGTTTGTCACAGTTGTGTTGCAAGCTTTTTGTCCTGAAGACTAATTGGCAGGCTAGATGGACTGTGACATACAAAAAATGTGGAACACAATTTGAGAAAGTAGAATGCAGCCAGAATTTTAGACACTTCTGTGCATTTAAAATGAGATACTCTCAATGGTTTTTCCTACGGTTTACAGCTTTTTCTTCATACTTTGTATACAACAAAGTCTGCAGCTTTTTTCCCCTTTCTTTCCTTTCTTCTTCCCTCCCTCCACCCTGCGTAAGCATCTGATTTAAAACAAAAACTTTTTTTTTTTTTTTTGAAAGTACTCCAGATTTTTTTTGAGAGGGTGATGTAATGATAGAAAATCAGTTGTGGCTTCAACGTACTAGTCTTTGAAGACTGTAGTCCATTTTGGGTATTTTTTTTTTTTTCTCTTCCTTTGGTTTACCAAGATGTTTCATCATTAAATGATATAGGACTATATCAGCTTAAGAAGTGCCCATTATTTTACATGATTTTCAGAGGAACTTCTTGAGAAGACTTTGCTGGGATAATTAGATTCCACAGATCATCATGTGTTCCCACCTAGTTTTTAGACTCTGATTTGCAACAGATTTTATTCTTAGTCCATCTAACTGAAGGTCAGATGTTACTGGTATTATAAATAGTCTGATCCCACTGAATCCATTGTGACTGCTGATGCCATTCAAAAGATTTGAACCATATTTAATCTTTACTTAAAATTATGTATTGCTTTTGCTTTATCCAGACTTGTCCTGGCACTTTTTCCTGCCTTCCTCCTTCATAGGTTTTGTATCTTTGCCTGTCTCTTACGTACACTGTTCAGAATTAAAACTCGCGGTTTCTTGTATTGCAATAGTGCCTGTAAACCTCAGTCAGAATCTGCACCGTTGTGCTGTGCGTGACAGAAGAACATGCTGTTTTTTCCCTTTGGGAATCCCCTGAAGGTTGGATCCTGGAGTTTGCTTACACCAGCAACTGTAGGCTGGACAAATATTTATCAGTTTTCCTAAATACTGTAATCCTGTTATTTTTTTGTGGTAGCACATTAGTGACCAAGGAAATACGAGCCCAGAATACTTTGGTTTTGTTTTAATGGTGATATTGAGGTCAAGTTTAATCCTTGGTGCAATAAATTTGAGTTTGGAAAAGAATGAATTTGGTGTTCTTCATCCTTTTTTTTTTTTTTAAGAAACAAACCTGTTGTGCTCAGCATCAGCAAGCTGCAAGTGGAGAAGTGATAGTTTGCTCATTTGAGGCATGAGCATTTAGTCGCTTATGCTGTCTCTGAACTCGGACCTGCTCTTAATTCTTCCAGTGAATGCAGTGAGACAAATCTTCATTTGCAGTATGACTGCAAGTTGATGCAGTGCTCGGCATAAAACCTGCTAGTAAAAGTGTAGTCGTACCTCCTGTTTGCATTTTCATAGTCTGTCGGCATGCTGTGTTAAAGTATAATCACTCCTTTTTATACACAGATGCTAGTGCATTCACTATTTATAGTAATTAGAGAGCAAGTCTTTAAATTTCCCCCATCAGTGTCAAATAAAATTGAGTACCTATTGAGCTTTTCCCATTATATCTGTAAAACCTGCAATTGATGTTTTTTAGCAAATAGATGGGGTTTACTGTGTTTCTGAAAAATTAGTAATTTGATCCTTGTTTAGAGTCTGTTATGAATAGTTATCCTGAATGACAAATTAAAATAACGTAAATCATGTCTAGACCTGCCTCAGTTTAAACTGTTTGGTGTTTTTTTATAAAATATTTGCATAACATTTAAAGCGTAGGTGATATGTTGACAAGAAGGGCAAAATTTGGTGATCAGTAAAGTGATGTTTTTTCAGTTGCTATTAATAAGTGAAATGCTGGTATAGTTAATGTGTGCAAAATTTTATTTGTGGAACTGTTATTTAACTGGCTATTATGCCTTGTTGCTTTGAAAGCTAAGCATCATAACACAAATTATACCAGCATACTTACTAAGACTGCCTTAATTAGCAAGGATAACTCATATCTTAATCTGCATGTATGATTTCTTGAAAGAATGGGTGCATGACAGGAACTAACTCACATCAGAAGTAAATTAGAAGTGGACCAGATTTGATAAGCTTTCTTAAATCTGTATCTTCTCAAAATAGTATTTTAAAACATTATATGGAATCCAGGCATACCTGAAATGAATGTGTGCTTCAGTGTCTGAAATGCTGGTGGTTCAACAAAGCTTTTGATCACCGTCTTTGTCTTTATGCCCTATGCTATTCTTACATGTTTCCAAGTTCTGCATCTAGCTTTGTTTCTTGACTTCTTTTGTGTTTTATGCTACAGCACTGTCTGTAATAGAAAATGTAACTGGGACTGTTACAGATTTGTGGACATAGTTTTTAAAATTTTTTATTTAAGGTATCCTGTTTACTAGGATTTTGCTGTCCTTTATCGTATTTTAATTTTCACATTCTTTCTTCAACCAATTTTCAGTCTGTTCTTGAAGCACCGCAACGAAAATATTTTGAGATATATTTTGTAAAATGTATTACATATAATGCCAATGACTTTCAGGTTGACCTGGGTGACAGATTTGTGTGCATTAGCAGTAAATGTAATGTTTGAATTCCCCTGATATTCATGGAGGTTTTTGGCATTCTTACTTACATTAACCGGGAAATACGAAGGAGTATTTATCGAAGGTCCTAAGTTTTTCTGAGACAATATTAAATTCAAGGTGTGTACGTTAAAACAAAATCAACTTACTTTTTTTTCTCATCTGTGCACTTTGAATTACATACATTTTAAAATGTAATGGAATTTACCAAAATCCATCATGGTCCATGAAAATACCTGTTGACAGGTTCAGTGGCTTTTTGATCATCCAACCCCTTGAATACTGTTTGTGAGGTATGTGAATTTGACAAACAGTAGTTGTACATCTGGCCTATGACTGTGATGCATTTTGCTTTACTATGTTGAATGTCTATAGAAAGTCAAAAAACCTGAAGCAATGTGATCTTTGAGGCTTGATGTAAATGTGTATTTATACAGTAGCTTAACCTAGTTGAAGACAATGGGGCTATTGGTAGGATTAAGAATGATGATGTATGTGTTAAAATTAATTTTAAAAACATTTAAGAATATGTTCGTACACTGTATTAGATTAATGCACAAAAGTTTGGTTTAGGGAAAAAAAAAATCACAGAACAGTTTGGGTTGGAAGGGACCTTCAAAGGTCATCTAGTCCAGCCTCCCTGCAGTGAGCAGGGACATCTTCAACTAGATCAGGATAATCTCTGTTTTATGTGTTCTTTATTCACTACTAAAATTAGAAAGGCGTGGATTATGGAATGTGTTTTATCTGTATGTTTAATTACAATTTTTAATTAATTGAAAGAAGGGGTAATATATTGGTTTATCTCTATTTGTGTTCTTGGTAGGAAATGTTTGCATTAATCCCTTCCTTCCGCTTTATCCCCTTCCTGTTTAAGTGTCCCCTTCCTTAGTGTGCTCCCTTATGATATGGAAGAAATGTCTTTTATTAATTCCTTCATTAACTGCTGATGTTTAACAGGGCTGTATTGGGTGAACTGAAGTTGTTTTCCCTCAGGAATCTCTGGTTTCCTTGTGAAGTTATGGAACTGTGAAAGGTTTATACTGATCCAAAACAAGCTAAGGACAAAAAAAAAAAAAATAATCCTCTGCACAATTTTGTGGGAAGACTTTTTATAGAGGAACTAGAAGAATATATGTCTTAAAAAATTATTCAAAAGGCTGATATAGCAAACTCTTATATTCTCTCAGAGATTACCTTGAATACTTCTGTGCAGTTTCAGTATGTTCTAACTGGAAGTTATTTTTAGTTCTTTAGCATTTTCAGTGTCATTTAGAACATTAATAAATTTGGAAACTGTACCAATTGCTTCCCAGAAATTGCAAAATTGCTCTTTCAGTTGAGAATTCCAAGTATATGATGTTCTGAGACTAAATATCAGTATTTACTGATAATAAACCCAATAAGAGGCAACTTCAGTGGGCAAATGAGAAGAATAATGACACAATGGTGCTAGAGCTAAATGACTTCATGAAAGTAGTTTTTCAAGAATACCTTTGTGCAGTTTGAAAATTTGGATTAGTTCAAATAATAAAATAGTTATGTTACCAACCAGAGATCGTATCTGGCTTCTTTTTCTTCTAGATTTTTTCTGCCACAGGCAGCCGGCATCTGATGACTACAGTGGCAAGAGTGACTATTTCTTTGTTTGAGACAGTTTCAGAAATGATGCAGAACTTCGTTTAGATTGTTTGTTTCACCTTGTTGCCAGAAAATCTGAAATGACATGAATGGTTGATTGGAATGACTTTTTGGTTTTAAATCTTTTTCTTCTGAATTCAGTGTCTAACTGTTTTCAGGGTGTTTTTCCCTTTGAAAAGTGTAGCACTTTGATTTTGTCATCAACGGATTCAGTGTGATTGATTTGAGATTTTTTTTTTTTTTGTATATTGGAGTTTTAATTCTGATCTTTGAAAGGCTTGCTCTGAGTTTTGAATCATCTGCAAATGCTATGTATCTATATGTTCTCCCTCATCCTTTGAATACCGAAATAACATTAGCTAATATAGTAGAGTCCTCTGCAGGAAGATCCCAGGCAGACTTCCAGCTTGGCAAGGAATAACTCTTCCTTGAATATTTAGCATAGTTGCATATCTTTCCTTCAGTAATTTTATCCTGATTTCACTCCTTGTTTATGAGATACTGTGGTGTCATAGAAATGGAAACCAAAAGGGACTTCAGGAGAACAAGTCCCAAAGTATGGAAGCAACATCAAATACAACCCTAAGCCAACCCTGATAGAATTTGTTGCTAAAATCTTCCTCTCAAAGAGGCTTTGCAGACTCTCTTGACACTCTTGTTCCAATGCTTACCTGTTCTTTCCTAGCCCTTCTTCCTGTTTTTATGCCTAGTTCATTCCTAAACTGTTACTCTCTGAAAATCAAAGTACAGTTGCGTGAGTAACATCAAAAACATTCCTAAGCCTTGTATCTGTTATTTCACCCTTCTTTGTTAAGAGTCGTCTCATATAAAAGGAAAGGAGGAGGAGGGACCTTCTCACAAACCCCATACTGAACATCATCTTGTCTTGTAGGTACCTCTAAAGTTGTTTAACATTGGCCAATCTTTTCCTGAGTTCCAAAATCTGACTGTCGAGCCTGTAAATCTGTCTATAGGTTGCTCTCTCGGACTTCAAATGAAAGTGTTATGTTTGTGTTTCACAAATCCTTTGGGATTTCATCAGTCTTCCTCGAAGTATCAAAGACATTGCTTTAGCTGACTCTCAAAATACTCTAGATGAATTAATCAGTCCTGCTGACTGAAATATATTTAACCTCTCTAAATGTATTTAGCTTCCTCATTCTGACCTGTGTTTCTGCAGTCAACAGTTCTTACATTCTTCATTGTGTGGAAGTGAGTACACGGAGTTATAGAAAGGTCAGCTGCAGAGTCAGAGTAGTGAAGTGTTTGCCCTTTGGCCTGCGGCACACGAATGACATCAACCGATGTTCTTTACCCAAACTGGAGATTTGCGAGATGTAGCAGAATTGCTCAAAATCTTGTACTTACTCATTATGGATTTAGATTCAGTAATTTGTTTTGCCTGTCTCTGGAACACGTTTAAGGAAGTAAGAAGAAATATATAGGGCAAATTTTAATCCCAATTGATTCTGATGATCTGTCTTCTAAGTAGCCCTTATTATGAGGCCATAGTACCAATACTCTAAAACTCAAAATAAATATTTGTAAGCCTGCCTACTCAATTTTTGTCCTAAAAAGAGCTGCTGTTTCAGTCCCAGAATCAGGTGTGTTTTCTGAAGCAATAAGTGGTGAAATAATTAATATATAATTGCTATTTGTTTATCTAGGTACATTGTGACACCCAGAAGATGGGGAGAAAATGTCACACTCCTCAGCACGTGGACCTGTATTTAGAGTCAAAGCCTGAACCAATTTAAAGAATCATGCATGTAGGTTAACGAGTGTAATTCTTGAGTTTACAGTTAGTTCTCTTTTTGGATGTTCATTTTGTGGCTATATAGGTAGTAACATCTGTGCATGTTTTTGATAACATAGATTCTGTAGTCATTAAGACACCTAACCCTGAAACACATCCTAAAACTGAGACTAGCAGGTGGTGCAGACATTCTGCCTGTTCAAATGTTATCTATTATATGGTCTAAATTGTTATACCTTGAGATGAAACCACGGTTAATCTAAAACATGAATATCCTCTGCAGTTTTGTTCCCTTATCTCAGAAAGGTTATATTTAGAGCTAAAAAAGGTTCAAAGCAAGTATGCTTTAAGGTATGGAATGAATTACTCGCTATCAGCCCATTGTTAAATTCTGCCAAAGCTTTTTCCACTTCTTTGTCATGATGAGCATTTGTGCTCATGAAGTACAAAATAGCAGTGTTTATTGGTTATAGCAGGTACAGATCAAATGCTAGTGTTTTGTTTCCATTCTTCAGACTGTGCTGTCAAAGTGGATGATATTAGAAGTAGTAATCTTTCCCCTGGGATACGTCTTGACTTTCTCTTGGCCCAAGATAAGAAATATTAGCTTTTTCATTTCCTTGGGGTGTTTAGTGTGGAAACAAACTTAACTATAAGGATAGTGTTAAAAGTCTAATTTCTAGAATGGTGATGTTAAAATAAAAATCCACTCTATGCATCAGCCCAGAATGCATCTCTTGGTTACTTCAGAATGAGAAAGAAATTCAGAATAAGCTCTCATCTACTCCAGTACTTTCTGTTGGAAACGCACTTTACTTTCATTTATTGATTGGAATAATATGACCTGAAGGTATTAGGATTTCTCTTCTTTTGAAAAACAAACAAACAAACAAACACAACCAAACCAAACCAAAAAAACCAAACAAAACAAAAACCAAAACAAAACTACCAATTCTTACAGACCACATTCAGAAAGTTTTTATTCATTGCTTTGCTTGAAGAACTTTACAAGTCAACAGAGATTAAGAGTGGAGAAGTACATGCACATTTCCTTTAGTAACGTAAAACTGTAGTATATCTTAGGTGCATATTTTATTTCAAAATTCAGTAAGTGGCAGCAGAATGAAAATTACAGTTTTTATGGGAAAGAAATAGTGGAAATAATGATTTTATAGACAGAATTTGAAGTAATGTGTACTTTCATGCAGGAAATACAAAGATTCAGTGGCAGCAATATGGTTCATGAGGCATTATGTAGGAGGAAAAGCATGTTCTTAGAACTAAAAGAAGTGTGAAAAAGCCTTGGGCTATGATTATACTGGGGAAAATGCAACATGTAAAAATTGCAGTAGTAAGCATGTTTGATCGTGTGTTAAAATTGTTCTTTACTTCACGCCTTACTTCAAAAATACAGTTGATTCATCTAGGCTGCATCCATACTAAACTATTATTTGAATGCCAACCTGTACTCAGGCTTGGAGAGCTTTGGGGGTTGTGGAACAAGCCCATAACATAAGCCAAAGAACATGCCCATGAGAACATGGGCAGCGTGAGTGTATGAGGTGTGCCTTTGTCCCTGCCGCATGATCCATCTGGCCCTATGCCATCTATAGCCAACCCCCTGACTTGTTCTCTCAAGGTGTAGCATGTTAGTATATTATGTCTGTGTCTGCCTAGATGGTTCAGTCTGCTATATTACTCCAAGGAGACCTTCAGTGTGTTTTGAGTCCATAGGCAAGTGTTTTCAGCTCAAAAAAACCCTTGTATGCTAAATTTGAGCTTGTCACTGGTACGGTGACCCAAGCCTCATGATCGGAGTCTCAACACTCCTCATCATACTGCATGGATATAACAAATAATTAAGATTTGATCCTTAACAAGAATGTCTCCTAAATATGTGCTTGCAGAATAGTCTAGAAGCTGAAGCAGTGTGAACAAGCATGCCGGTCCTTCAAACTAAGCCTAAAGTATCAGATCTAACTTTGTTTTGATAGATCTTCCCAGTCTTTCAATTTCTAGCTTTCCTTTTATTGATAACTTATTCCTTTAAATAGGAGACTCTACAAAAGGAAAAGCCATTGACATTGAATTTCCAAACTTTATTTCCACTGTCAGGTTTGCAAGGCTACCAATGAGCAGGAGGTTGTCATTCATTCTCATTGCAATTAAATGTAAATGCACGTAGGGTGACCAGGAAAACCAAGAATTTTCTGTCCTCCTGAACTTGCTGAAAAGCAGCAGGCTTTCTATCTAGCAGTAGTCATCTGTCTTTGTATTACCAGTGGTCTCTAAGGCCAAAAGCATGTAACGGGAAATAAAAAGTAAACTGTGTTTTAAGTGATTTGGTAAAAAAGTTCTAAATCATTTGTTTGATGGGATTGGAGATGTTAGAATATGATAGCTGTGGAAATGTTTTCCCCACTTCTTAGTGGAAGCAGTTGTGATATACTGTACTTAGTATGACTGCCTGTGTTAATTGTTAAAATTTGTTGACTCTGAACAACTGCTTGCAGCGTGTCTAATGTAATGGAGGCTGTGTGCTGTGAATGTAGGTTCAGAATGCTTAAAACCAGAAGCCAGGTGGTGAGAATTGCATATCAGGTCCCTGAGGATACAGCTTGCAAATCTTACATCCCTACCTAAGATTTATTAAGGATTAACTAAAGCCTGGAAATAAAACTTTTTTGGGTCACAAATCATGTGGCAGGGAGAAGAGTGCTCAAAATATTTAGCGTATTCTAGGCTGGAATTCATTTTCAGACTGTTTGTACAATGAGCAAGTAAATACTTTACGGCAATTCATCAATAGAAAAGATAATTAATTTAGATAATGCAGTGGACTTTAAGAATTACCTCCCTCTTCCTGAATGTAATGAGGAAAACAAAAATAAACTGTTCATGATAGATGCAGAAACCATGTGAACTACTTTGGTAGAGATTGTATTAATAGAGCCACATATGTTGCCTGATATGTAAAACTGCTTCTGAAATAAGTGCTGGAGAAGAGTTGGCTGTTGATAAGTTGAACTGGTTCTTTAGTCAATTTAATACCTCCCATGTTGAATATAAGGAATTTATCTAATAATATCATCTTAAAAGATTATGTTTGAAAGGAAATATAATTTGCACACAAATACTCAACTTTCCTAACAGATGTTTAGTGGAGGAAAAAGATGCTAGCTATGTGACAGAATAATTTGTACAATACTAATTGGAGGCTTGATTTTGCCAAACAGACAAAAGAATGATCAGAAAATGTGGAGAAAGCTGGATCTGAGGGACAGCTGTGCTCACATGTTGGAAGAATCTTCACAGATGTGGATTTATGAAACCCAGTTTTATGGCAGCAAACCAAAGATGATATGACTCATACAAATTGAAATCTGCTTTACTTATTCATCACTTTAACAGGTTTTTTGACATGTGCATTAGTTAACAAAGACATGGACTGTATCTGATATAGTGAGTTACTGCAGCTTTTCTTGAAATAATGCTATTTTGCCATAGAAATGCAATACTAGTGTGGGTTACTTAAATAATTTTTAAAAATCAGTAGAATATAAGAAAGGTCTATTACTTTTCATAATGCATTAGAAATATTTTTTCGATATCAAGCACCAGTTTGGAAAATACAATATTAGTACATACTCACATTTTCCATCTGCATTTTCAGATGATCAATGATTACATAACTGGTGCGTGCTACAGTCAACTTGATCAAAAAATTCTCATAAATTTCATTATGGTTTATATATGTGTTTATTCATGCTTGTAATTACATCAAAAAGAACTTGAAAATCATAGAATCTTAGAATGTTGGAAAAGGACCCTTAAGATCATTGAGTCCAATCATTAACCTAGTGCTACCAAGTCCACCACTAAACCATGTCGCTAGGTGCCACATCTACAGGTCTTTTAAATACTTCCAGGGATGGTGACTCAAGCACTTCCCTGGGCAGCCTTCTAAAAAAAATATCTAAAAAATGTTATGTAAGAGTTCCATTTACATGAGGTGTTTTAAAGTCTCTAAGCTTCCACTTAAATTTGAAGGTGTTTTAGTCTTAGCGTCTTTTTTCTGTTCATTTGTGTAGTCAGTTCTGTAATTAATTTTTTAATGTCCTCAAATAATTCTTTAGTAGAGCCTAAAAAAATATAGTTGGTATTTTAATGATGACCAAGAAGTAGTTAGGTGTACTCTTGTTTATCGTGACAGACGAAGGTTAGGATGAGTTCTTAGAAAATGCTTTTCAACAAATGTATGTTTAGTTGAGCTCATGTTCTTAAGATAAGACTTAGGTCAGAAGTATGCATATAAAATATGAGATGATAATACCATCTGAGCCATTCAGAAACAATACATGGTTTCCAAACAGTCTGGAATAGATTTTTTTTTTTTTTTTTCCTCCCAGCTTTGAAGCACCTCTTGCTTGCTTCCTTTGAAACCAATTTTTAAAGTTTGAGTCATAGGCTAAACAAATGCTGGAATTCCCTGAAAAAATGGATTTTGAACTTCTTTATCTCTCTGCACTAGGTTACTTCTATTTTAGCTTGTGGCAGGTTCACAGAGGCACAGACATTTTTTGAATGCTCAAGAGAATTCTGTCACTAGTACTACGAAAAAATGAATGGCATCTCAGCCATTGCTGCCGAACTTAAAAGGTTAGAGAGATAAATGTAACAGGTAGCACTTCAGTTCCCAAGAGCAATTTGGTGCGGGAGTACAGATTCATTCACATTAATGCCAGGGACACTCTCAGGTTATAACCTCTTCTGGAGCTGACCACACGCAGCCAGCCGTTGTCCCGGTGAGAGCTCACCTTTCCGGACCCATTCACATGGCTCCCACATCGGTCCCTGCTGCGCAGCCATCTGCCAGATTTTCTGTTGTTCCTCTTGGCAGCAGCAAGGTGCTTGCCAGTCTTCCTTCTCCAGCTCTCCCCCGTCCTGCTGCCTCTACTGCCTGCTCTCTCCTTAATACGGCTTCTGACTTCATGCTAATCAGTTTCTTTTAATGGGCAGTTGTGGACCTCAGCTGCCTTGCGGCAGAGAATTGATGCAGCACTTTGTAATAGGTTTCATTTAAAAAAAAACCCCAAAAGTATATTGCTGCATACATGCATTTATTAGAGGCCTGCACCAGACATTTTAAATATAGCTGAGCTTCACGATTTGGTTGTGCATCTAGTTTCTCAGTCTTGGAATGTTTCCCATTAAAGTCCTCAATCCAGATATCTTCAAACTCTAATATAGTTAGGGTTTACATTTGATTGTGGTGCCAGTAAATTCTGAAAAAACCCAGCTCCTCTCTCATTTACATGTACTCGTGTTTTAGGGAAAGGCTAAGCAGTATGAGTTACTTCTATTTTTACCATTATTAGTGTCCAAGATTTAATAAATTACCATCTTGGCATTTGGACAGAAAGAAACTTACTTTAAAAATAGTATTTATTTTATTGGCTTCTCTTTGCAGAATTTTTTTCTACTAGTTTTGAATTCAGACTTTTCTGATCTTCCCCTTGCCTATGGAAAAGGAGCAATCCTGTATAATTTGTTCTTATCAGCTGTAAGGGACTGAATTTGTTTGATTTCCTAGCAGTGCATGTGTTTATTAACACATTCTGTTCAAACTTGGGAGCCAGAGAAGAAAACTGCAGGAACTGCCATCCTCCAGCCTTATACAACAGTGTCATCTCCATATATTAATCTTATTGATGAGAAAATTTTCTTTAACATCTGGAGCTTCATGACTACTGAGTAACCAGCCCAGTGCAGCCAGGGATCAAATAGCCAAGCTATGTCTTTTTCTCAAATGAGTCTCTTCCTTTAGCTGCTGGTTCTCCTTAAGTTTGCAGTAAGTTAATATTTAGGAACTTTACTACTAGGTAGAATGTGATGAAATTGGCCCTGGGATCTAGAAATTACTAAGGCTGGATTAGATGGCGCAAAATTGTCAAATACATTATATTAACTTCATAAACTCTAAAATGGCACTTCTGTTCTCTGCTACCAGTAAAGTTTTTAAAGGTTCCCACTGGTCAAAGTATAGAACCGAGACATACCTTGGGCTCTAAAGCTAACACTCACTTCAAAAATTAATCTGTGTTCTTTGTAATAATTGCTGTTATTTAGCTCCCATGACTCATCCTTCTTCTTCATTTATGTCATTATCCTTCCTTCGTCACTGACTGTCTGCAGAGCTATAGGCCACCATTCTTGATCCTCTTCTTCAGTGATAAAGTCACAAAATAATTGTATTTGTGATATGATTTCAGCTGCAATTACAATGCCAAATTGATAATATGTTTTTCTGTTTTAAACTAAATCTTCTCCTGTCAAAACTAAATCTGTTTCTCTACATATTCAGCTGCAAGCTTAACTAGCAAACAGATTTGTCTCCTAATTTTTTTTTTATTATTATTATTTTTTAAATTTTCTTGGCTGCTGGAGACCTCAGGCTGATAAATACAAACATATTCAGAATATGAAGAAAATGAGTCTGACCATGTCGTCTTGCACAAGATTTCTTTTGTTACTTTTCCTCTCCTGCCATGCAGCATTGATCCAGACTTTGCCAAATTATTTCAGTTATTGAAATACTTACCCCTCTGCTTTGGGAAGGTGCAAGCTAGTCCCATTTATACCTTTCAAAAGCTTTCTTTTTTCTCCCTGTCACTTTCTCTATGGCTATTTCTTTCTTTCTTTTCTTTCTCTCTCACGGCGCAAACCCTTTTGTCTCCAAGTTTCAAAATATTTTATGTTGTGATCCTTCATTCACAGCAAGGTGTTGCTTCATTCCTCTGGCTAGTTAATGGTGATGGGTCTTGTTCCCCATTTAATAAATTTCAAAATGAGCACGTGTTTGGAAGAAATTCATGCTCAGGTAACATTTAGATACTTGGCTTCCCAGCATCATCTTTTGCTTTTTTATGCTCTGTTTTGCCTGTGCAGTCCTCATTTAACATCTGTAACACCTCTTCCTTCGATGATGTGTCATTCTGGGTTTTTCTCTTGGGTACTATCTCAAAACTGCCAGGGTTCTGTAATTCTGTCTTACCTAGGTTGTTCAGTTTGAAGTACGCACTGAGTCTTTCTAAACAGAATGTGTTCATCATTTCGTAGTCTTTATTCCAAATACATCTTGAAAACTAGATTATGTAATGATTAATATTTCTACAAGAAGAAATACTAATTGAGAAAGAATGTCATGTCACAGGCTTTCTTGAGTAATAGATTTAATCATTTAGTTAGAAACAGTAAGTATCGCTCAAAGTATTTGAAAAAGTATTAATCTCCGTGTCATAGAAGTTGGCACAGGTGTATGTCTGGTTATTTTCTTTTTGCTTTGATTGCTGTTGAAGTAGAAATGACAGGCTTGGACAAGAACAGGAAGAGATGCGTATCTGCAATGGTGGATACTGTGTTCTCAAAACCACTAAATACAGCAGATTTGCAGCTGTTGACAAACAAGAAATGTATTTTCAAGTCAATAGCTGTCATTAGACATAGAGATAACATTATCACAACAAGTGTTCAGGTAACTGTAATGAAAACATAAAGGTGATTGAGTGCAACAGTTGTTTGTTCCCCACACTGATGCCACAATCTTCTTTCCTGACTGTGGCTCTTTGTAGACAGGTTCCACCCCTGAAATTTTATTTAATTAAGGTGAAATGATAGCATTCAAAGAGAACATTGAACCTCGGGGGAAAGAAAAGAAAGAATAGGGAGTTTATTTCTTGACAAGAAACTGAAAAGGGAAGAGTTCTGTAGCGCACTATAGTTCTCAGTTCTCTTGCTGACAAAGTGAATGGTTGTATTTATACAGTACTGTAGCGCAGAGTTCTCTCTTTTCAGAAATCACGTTTTTTTTGAAAGTCAACAAGCAGAATATTGGCAAAGCTTTACGTCAAGATCTGGACTACAAAGTTGGTAAAGATGTTTGAACATCTGTTCAACTAAGCCTAGAACAATTGACTGGCTTACTGTCTTCTTTTCTTAGGAATAAACTAGATGTGAACAGACAACGTTGCTGTGTTTTATGTAAAACTGGCTTTTGTTCTTGTGCAATACTTTTACATTCTCAGTAGCACATAAACTTCCTGGAGTTCTATTTTCCCAAGTCAATTGGCAGAAATAGTAATTTCTGAAAGCTGAAAACAGCTTTAAGAAGTTACTGTAGAAGTTTCTCCATAGGTGGCATTAACAGTGACTTTGCAGGGAACTTTTCTTGGGAATGACAGTATGTGATAGAAAATGTTTGCTAGCACAAATGAAAACTTTGTATAGAGATACAGAGGGTAAAGTGTACAACCCCAGACTAAGAGCTGCTGATTTTTTGCCAGAGTGTGTAAATTACAAAGCAGTGTGCAAATACTTTTCATGCATGTTGTCAGACTGCAAGTGTTGAAGGAGTTTAAGTCTGCTGAAATGCTGCTGTACAAACATCTGCATCACAGCAGTGTCCCATCCCACTTGGTGGGAGAAGAGGAAGGTAATTTTGTGCTCCTCTGTGCAGTGAAATAAAATAGCCACAACTAAACATCTATTAGTTGACGTAAAACGTGGTGGTTTGTTATGGCAAATTTGATGGCAAATAAGGACATTGACTATAATGTTACCTTACAAAGGTGAGAAGAAAAATAAAACGGGGCAGAGAGAAAAAAAGAGAGAGAGAGGTTTTGGTAGAGGTACCACCACCCCTGGATCCTGTGTTGTCAGTGCTGGCTTGTTTTGATCTGTGGATGGCAGGTCAACACTTATAAGGGTTTTAGTCTGTCTTTTATTCTCTGGTTTTGCCACAGTCCCACCCCCTCAGCGGTGGTTGTTGCATAGTTCTTCTGCCTGCACAGCTAGATCTTCTGGAGTATTCCTGAATTGAATTGTTGGGGCAGTGAAGATCCCAGGTGGTGGAGTTGGGATGGTTGTTTTCTCTTTCTGCAAGTTGACTGAGAGATGACCTATGGCCAACGCATGCTCAGATCAGTGTGGGGATTTTACAAGAAGAGGCAAGTTTATGCAAGTCGCGTTTTGAGGGAGCTGGGAAAGGCACACCGATCTGCCTACAGAGGACTTGTGCCATCTCCCTTCGCCCTCACAACTGCCTCCATGGTATCAATTCCTCCACGGGTTTGCTGACTGCGGTCACAGATCTCAGACACAATGTTGGAGACATACACGCAAGTTCCAACTGAAATCAGCTAGGTCAATTCGCCACAAGCAGTTACTAGTTACTGCTGGTTTTGCTTGTGGGATATATCCTGCAAAGTTATATAAAGTCTATGTCTCACAGGAAGTGAAATGTAAGGTCTTAAAATTTTTCTGAGGATACAGCATCAGTGTGCTTTTCATAGTCAATCAATGCTTTTTTCCCTTAGGCTTCAAGAGATTGAAAAGAAAATTTGTGTAATCACCAAAGCAACAAAGAGTTGCAGTCTCAAATTGCAAGAAAGGAGAGCAGCAGTCTTTATTAAATATGTAGAAAAAAAAGGAAACAACAGATAAAGTAGCAGCATTTTGTATGCACTAAATTTTCTTAATCAACTGGATTTCTTTTATGAGAAGTATATGCAAAACTGGGAGGTAAATGAATGAAAACACATATTTTTTCCTTCCTGTGCTTTCTTGCACTGAATTACAGCTTGCCTGAATCAAGGAGTACTTCATAACTAACATTTTACAAACTTTCTACTTGATACCATTTTATTCTAGTTAAGTTCCTGTGGTAGCCTTCCCAGAGTCTTTAAGTGGAACAGCAGCAAGATTGAGGTATCATTGTGTTGGCTAAAGATCTTCAGGTCCTTCAACAACAGGGAACTAGCAATATATAAAAATGCTAGTGGCATAATTTGCATTATCTTTATTATATAGATTGAGTGCATTAGTTCTGGACAGGTTCTGAGCATTTGATGTGCACAGAAAAGCAAATAAATACCAGCTATGTCAACACTTAATATCATTTTGAAGTTTGAAGTGAGTTTGAAAAAATATGATTCTTTTTATGATAAACTGCTGTGCAACAAGTGAGAAATATTTGTCTAAATAAAAGTGTGTTTTTTTTTTTTTTTTTTTTTTCCCAGAGGTCCAGATCCTATAGGCATGAAACCCCAACTAGCTCCCGTTCATTAAAATCTGTTTAAGGTTGTTGCTTAGTGTTCATCGGTAAACACATTTTTCACCCAACTGTGTATTTTTAGAATGTTTAGTATTGTTTAATTAGTTTTTTCTTTCATCAGTGAAAAAGGTAAAAACTTAAAGATTGTATTATACTTATGCTATAGCACATATTTCTCCTGCTAGTTAAAAGCAACTATTATTTAAACCAAGCAAAACTATTTGCTGGCTATATCTAATTTTTTTCTACATAAATGAATCAGTTTTAACTGTAAGTTCATGATGCTCCAGTAGATAATAACAAAAACACTTGTAGGAATAAAGTAAGGATTTATGCTATTAGTTTTAGACACCATCATGGAATTTATGTTGCTACTACTTGCAAGTGTCCTAAAATTACTGAGTAGACCACTGAGGTTTTGCCATTCTCCAACCTTTTGGCATTCAATTGAAATTTAGTTGACCTTGTTTTGAGCAGGGCGTTGGACTAGATGATGTCCAGAGGTCACTTCATGATCTCAGTGATGCTGATTCGGTGTCATCATGCAAGCAAGCATCAACCAAGTGAAGGTATTTGAAGGATGCTCTAGAAATTTTCTGGAAGTAAATTACTGGTGTAGGAAGAATCTGTTTCCACACCTTGCAAATCTCTTCCGAGGAGGAGCAAAGGTGATTTGCTCTGCCTTAGCTTATTGGTAGACCATCCCTGAGGTGAACTCTTAGACTGTTTGGTTTTTATCATTGAAACTGTTCTTGAAAATGTGTTTCTGCCACTTCAAAAAAGACCCCACCCATCCACCCACCCACCCAACCAAAGGAAAACGAGGTAGTCATGAGCTGGGCACTGAGCTAGCTCTAAGCCAAAAGCTCTGTGACTGATGTGTTGCTACCTCACAGGATCTGAGATAATACAAGCTGGCTGCACAGAGTGACTTCAGTCGGCTAAAACAAACTCCTAAAATGACAAAAAGTTCCATAAAATGACAAATGTTGTCTTCCTGCCCTTACACCATGCCTATGGAATATACCTCAGTTAGCATAAGAGCAGTAATATTATTTTATTTTGAACCTATCTTCTTTGCCTTAAGCCCAACCTTGTTTTTCATAGTCACCGCACTATATCTAACCTGATTCAAACTGACAGCTCATGGAGCAGAAATCTTACCTCTGAAAAGTGCTGCTTATGTAAGTAAAAATCTTACTAAAGTTAATAGGTGCTCTCTGTGAATTAGGTCCAGAGTATTGGGTTAATCTCTTTAAATGGGTAGTTTGCTTTACTACCTACATGTTTCTTCCCAAAATTCTTGGTTACCCTAAGGTCCTTGGGAAACTAATACTATGCAAGTGTTGCAGGTTTTTAGAAATACTTTCTAGTGAAAGCTTAATAAATAAAAGAATGGAAGTCTTGCACTTTGAAGTATAAAGGAAAATCTTATGAATATATAACTGGCAAAAAATAGCACAGTTACTTTTTTCTTGGGAAGCAGAAAAAAGATTGGTCTGGCATCAAGATGAAGGACTGTTCTGTCACCTGCTCCTGTTTGATCAGAACGTTGCGTATAAGTTTATTTAGAATACAATCTTTCACTTTCTTTGCTCACATAAATGTATGCAGCTGTTTGGGTGTTTTGTGCATTTTTTTTTTTTTTCTTTAAAAAACACCAACTTCAGTTCTTAGAGGTACCCAGCATGTGTTTTTGACCACAGTTAATTAACTAGTACTTTCAAAAGAGGAGTACATTGCCTTTGCTTTTTAAAACTGTTCATCTAACTGTAATTCCTGTTACTTATATTGTACTACATTTTTTCTTAAAATGACCATGGGTACTAGCAGCTGAAAATTTCATTGCATTCTTTTGTGGTGTGACAAAAAGAAAAAAAAGCCACAAAGAGTTGGTGAGGGAATAGTATCTCCTTTCTTTGTAAGTAAAATGACAGATGCAATTAGAGATCTATGTACAGGTTTTTTTCTGATTTAAGCGTGCTGTTTGTTTCTGTTACAGAACTGCTACTGAAGAGAAAAAGGCAGGTAATTCAGAGAATTTCTTTTCAGGCCATTAAGTTTCTTTCACATTAGGATTTTCTAAGCTACCCTCCCCTTCCACCCCCAATTGTTGCTTCTTCCTTCATTGTCTTGTTGCCTAGAACAGCTCGAAAGCAAAAGCCAAAGTGTAGCAGAGGGAACTTTTTAATGACACTGAAGGATGGATGTGTTACTTCAATCTTTTGTGATTTCTATCCTATTGTAACTCTTTTTCTAATTTGCATCACTTCCATTAGGAGACTGCAGCTGTTAAAATTCACAAACCACTCTGTAGTGCATAGCAACTTTATGGGGTGTTCCATGTTGTGTATTTGAAACAACTTTTTCAAGGTATCCTGTTCTTCATTATCCTTGTGCTATTTATTCCTATGCCTCATATCCCCTCTAAGACATAACAGATGCTTTTCCTGCTTCAAAATGTTCTTGAATGTATAGTTTTCCTGGCTTAATTTTGAGTTTTTAATTTGTTTGTTTAATAGAGGGGAGGATTCTGCGGTGATCTCTATTTGGATATTGCTGTGTAATCATCCAGCTCCAACTTCCTAGCTGCACTGTGCTAGGGCAGGTGTTTGTAGAAAGCTTCGGCAACACGTTGTCTTCACCCCATGAACGTGATCTGCAAAGAGGATTGCAAGGGACATGGTTTGTTTTTTCTGCAAAAGATAAGAGCAAGAGCAGGTTCCGTCAGGTGGGGGAAAGGAAAACAAAATGCTTACTTGGATTATTGCAGCCCAGTGACACTCCTGCAGTAAAAATGGTGAACTCTTATGTGTCCTTGAGAAAGGTGATAATCAGATTCATGAGGGCAGTGATTAATGTGAGTTGGGTGAGTAGTTGTCCTGGTTTTAGCCAGGACGGAG
>KL260049.1:0-13109 GCA_000699545.1 Podiceps cristatus | reverse complement strand
TGTCAGCAGCAGCAGGTCAGGCTCTTTTCCCAGACACATTTTCCGTGCTACGTTGGCTAAAGCATCTCCCTTAAATCCAACACCTCCTGGACCTTCTCTATCCCCCACCACGGGTTTCTCAAAGCAGAGGTGACCACCGGCACCAAGACGCTGAAGGACCAAGTGCTGCCATCAGAGCACAGCGAGCTCTGGGCTTTCCCCAACCCCAAGCACCGACCTTGTCCTGGCCATCTCTTACTAAAGCCATTTATGCAGCTCCTTGGGCCAGGAGGAGGATGGCCAAAGCCAGAGACATGGGGGGACCTACTAGAACTGAACAACATTAATGATGGCTTTTCAATCAAATGCAAATGTTATGCAAATTTGGGGGCTGAAAACACAGTGCATCCCTGATTCAATTAACAGCATTTCATTTATCTAGTTAGGCTTTGATTCAGGAAAGCACTTAATCCTGTGCTTAATGTGGTGGTGTTGTTGTTTTTTAATGTTTTAAACATTTTTAAATAGGAAAATGTGGTTGCTAAGACACAAACGTTGCCAGGGGGACTTGGAGAAAAGTTGTAGCTGAAATTACTTGCTTTTCCCTTATAAATTGATAGGCTTTCAATTTCCCGGCATCTCCGTGAAGCAGAATATTATCTTTATACTCCCTTCATTGACAAGGAAACAAAAGCGCAGAAAAGGAGGTACCTGCTGGAAGCCCACAGCAGATCCCTACCACGCCTCCAAGCACAACCCAGTGCCGTCCACCCGCCCAGACGGGACCTGCCTCCGGGTTTTAGCCACTTCACCTGTGATTTGCCATCTTTTGTGTTGCACTCCAAGCCAGCACCTCTCAGCCTCCCCACGTGCCGATTGGTTGTTGTGCTATTAAACCCACCGACACGTGGGCTTCCCAACAGGACCAGGCAGGCAAGGTCCTCGCTGGAAGCACTCGCACAGCAGCAAGGCAGGAAAAAAACCACATACCAAATTCACCAGATGATGCTCAAGCAAGGCCAGCGATCCTAATTCCTTCTTCGAACACAACATTACTAAGGCTTGAGTCATACTTAAGCAGAGACAGATATTTGAATTCTTTTTCTGAATCCAAATCTGCCAACCCAGCTCCTCATGGAGGTGCAGCAGGTCCAGGTTGAACTTTCAGAACCTTCATATTTTGGAAGAAAAACCTTAATGTGGGAATGAGGAGGAACCATGGGAAAGTCTTCCCCTGAGTTTGTAAAGAGCCTAAAACCAGAGCTCTGAGATTTGGAGGCATCGCATTTGTTTTGAGCATTAAGGTCAAGGCGCCAAACATCAAGTGTATTTGGTTTGAGCGTATAAGTAAAATTGTAGATCTGGGCTAGCATTTCCCAAAGGCTGGGAGGGCAAGCCCTAAATTAAAGGCATTTTTTACAACATGGAATGTTTCTGCCAGAGTTAAGGCTATCACTGCCCTCTCCTGGCCACGCCACTCGCCATCACCAGTCCCCCCACTGCAGCATTGCCCAGGCGCCCTGTAACCCCACTTGGCCCCTTACTTCTAAGCCTGGCTTCACCATTGAAGCTGCTGACTGCGGAGGGTTTGGACTATGACCTGGGCTGCGATGTGGGGCAGGTCAGATGTAGTCCCACAGAGCAAGGAAAGATGCAGTAGGACCCTATCAAAAAGCCCCAAAATGTGCTACAATTGAGCAGGATCCAGGAGGGATGGAATGGGAAAGGAGAAGAGCATCATCCCTTTTCTTGTCCTGAAAAGGGACCCAGCTTGCAGCCTGCTCAGGAAACATTGATTTGAACAATGATTTTTCCGTATCTCCCATAAAGAAAAAGCAACGGTCTCCCAGAGAACCATCCCCCTGCCTCCAAAACACCTTCTCCCACCAGACCTCAACATCACGTCATCAGTGCAACCAACTCTTTAACTCTTTCTTCTAAAAGCATCTTGTGTATTCTTTCCTTCCAACTCCAGTGATCTGCTTGCCCTCATATCCTAAACCTTCACCAAAAAAACCAACTTCTCTATAAACCACACACCAGCAAAAAGCCTCCATGGCCACAAGGGTTGCTGTTCTCTGGGGACCTGGCCAAGGCAAGAGAGGAGAGTTCCCACTGTGCCTGTGAACAGCAAAGCCGGAGCTGCAGGGTGGCTGACGGGAAAGAGATTTGGGGGTGGGATAAAAGGAAGAGGAGTTTGAGAAAGAAATATGCAAATATGTATAATGACAAGATTAAAGCAGCAGTAGCAGAAAGCAGAGAGAAAAACGGGCTCATCCCTTGAAGAGAAATGATCCAAGAGGCCCCTCCTGAGGAGATCAGGCCAAGCCAACAAAGATGTTTGGCTTCTTGCAGTTGGAGAGATGCAGAGGTGAACTGGCCATGGGATTTCGGAGAAATGCAGATGCATCCTCCACACAAAAGTCTCATCCAGACTCACTCGCCTTGGCTAGTAGCTATCTCTGGCAAACAAGCACGACATGATTAATCCTTTCCATCAATCACCTCAGCAACCAGAATTTGATCCTGGGCTAATAAATCTGTCTAATTGGTTTCTCCCCATTAGCTTTTTTCAAAACCGCTTTGTAGATGGAGAATCATGCCTAATAATTGATGAGATTTTTTCAGGGAGCTGCCAAGAATGAGAAGTTGTCCATGAGCATCCCTTTGAAAGCCTCGAAGAACTCATTCCCATTTTTAGAAGAGCTGCTGCATCTTGGATGCAGAAAGAAGGGACTGGTTGATGCCCAGAGCTGGGAAAAATACTCTGTCTTAGATTCCCTCCTCTATTAAACTGCTGTGCTACCTTTTCACTCCTCATTTTCCCCCACTGATCCCAGGTAGCTGGTGCTGACGTGGAGCACACGCCACATCCACCCAGAGAAGTGCCAGCTTCCGAGAGGAGTCGATACATCGGTGCTTCAAAAGACGCAAGAAATCTCAAAGAAATCTCAAAAACCCTTATCCTCAACTTGCCCGGGGGAAGACTCTAATCATCCCCCAGACTTCTGCCGTTAGTCCTTGCCAAAGTCAATACATGAAGTATCTGCGGAGAGGATAAGTTTAACAGTAAGTAATAGAGAGGAAAGATGGATGAGTTTTATACAATGCATCCATTTTGCATTATCTTTCCATTCTAATTTGCTGGTGGGTTGCCACATATTGAAAGGCTCTTTCTGATGCTCTGAACGTGCCCCAAAGCCAAGCCCAGCTAAACTCGGTGGGTTCCCACAACCAGCCATCCAGCCGCTGCCTCTGAGAAAGGGGTGGCAGGTAACACACCAGTCCCCTCCCAGCCGCCTCCAGCCGTGAGGCAGCTCCATCCCACTGCGACCCAGCAGCCAGCGTGACTCATTGAGAGATTTTTATCCCTTAGAAAAAGAAACCAAAAATTTCAGTTCTCAGATTGACCTTAATCAAACCTGATCCCCGAGCTGGCACTGGCAGCAGCCGAGCACTGGCTGGACTATGAAAACGCCAACAAATGAGGTGTTTAAAGGCAATTTTCTTGCAGCCCACTACATGTGGAGGGGTGGCAGAAGCGAGACTTGTTCCTCACCCCACTTTTCACCCGTGGACCTCGAAGCCCTTCCAAGACCATCACGTCAGAGCACACAAACTCTAAGGCAGCCCAGCAAGGGGACACACAGCAGCATCGACATGTCCACAACGTGAAGAAGGGAACACTTCCAGCTCCGCACGGCTGTGAGCTTCCCTCCTTCCCTGACACCGACAAAAACACCTGAATAAAAGCACGAGATAAAAGTACGTTCTGTGTTTTGGTGCATTCTGCACATTTCAGAGCATCTCCCTTCACCCACTGGGGCCAACTTTGAACAGAAAAGGTCCTTAGCGCGGATTCTCACTCAGCCCACCTGCCTCCAGCAGCTACGACATCGGCCACCAACTCAGGAGATGTCTCAGCCCACCAGGTCTCCTGCCATCCTCCCCCAAATCCAACAACGCATAAAATAAAAGCTCGCATGGTGTGAAACCCGCAGCGTGGCCAGGCCGACTCCCGCCCTTCGTTACTGCCTTCGTTAGGGTGCCGGGGACAGGTTTCAGCAGGCAGCTGGGTGCCACCCATGAACCTCTTGCCCACTTCTCCTTGCCACGAGAGGGCACTTCTGCCCTTCTCCGGTGTCCCGGACACATTTTGAACTGGTTTCCAGTGGCTCTGATGGTGCTACAGGCTCAGGGATGCTGCGGGATGAGTTCAGCCTTCGCAAGGCAGCCAAGCGAAGCATCGGGCAGCTCCCACGCAGCCGGTGTCAGCGGGAACCCCAAACCCCAGCAGCACACGCGCTCGGGTGCGTTTTACACCACTCTAATTTCTCAATAATTAAGCACCTTTACCAGGGCGATTGACAGCTGTCACTCAGATACATTTCATACAATTTTGCCTACAGAAAGTGGCCAGGACCATCTTTTTATTCTGTTATTTCCAGCCCCCTCCAGACAGTGGGGTATTGGCCTCTTACTGGAGAGCTTCCAAACTCTGCAGGCTCGGAGTGCTTCGAGCAGGGGAAATAAAGAGGGATTCGTTAAAGCCGAGGGGAACTGCCAGGATTCAGGGCCCCAACAACTCCAGGTGCACAAGCACATGCCAGTGCCGGCGCGAGAAAGGAAGAGGAAACAAAACTGCTTGCGACTTCTGAGAGTTTTTCTGACTGAGGTCTGTGTCGGGAGGAGGAGGAAGAGGAGGCGGCAGCAGCGCGGGGACCAGCGGCTTTGAGGACTGCTCCGCCGTGACGGTACAGTGCCGGAGAGCGGCACGACTCTGCCGACCCTCATGCCTGGCAGGTACAGATTTGTCAGATAAGACCGGATCAAAAATCGATCGGAGAGAGTCTCGGTGCGGGGCTCTGCGCCCACGGCACCCAGTCTGTTTCAGTCTGAATCAGGTTGAACCAGTGCAGCGATTGCACGCAGACAAGCCCTCCGAGATCAAAGCGGTCTCGTAAAGGGAAAATCCAGAAGTTACAACACAGATTAAACTATCTTATGAACTTAACTCAAGGGTGGAGACCCTTTTCCCAAAACTCAAGTTAAAACCCGTGATGCCGTATTCAGACCTGCCAGTCCTCCCAGTTTGGGTGGGGAGGTGGCAGGACACTTGTCCTCATCACGTCGGGCACAAATCCCAGCCCAGATCCCAGACAGGAGCTCCCAAAGTCCCTTCCAGCCCGGGCAGCAGCTTCGGCGAGTCTGGGCGAGGATGGCACAAAGATCTGCGGCAGGTTTGGTGCCGCAGCTGGGGCTGTGGCCGAGCCCCAGCTGGGGTAAAACGGCAAAGTTTTTTCCACTGAAAACTGCAAGTGAAATCAAAATGCTTCCGTTCTTCTGTCTAAGGGAACGTAAAGTGAAGAAACTAACTGAGATGAATAAGCACAAGTGAGGTTGTTTTTTTTTTTCTTCTTCGTTTCCAGCATAAATTTTAAATAGAAGAACTGAGCTCTTCACCAAATCTGGTTGAAGCCAGACTCGCTTTCCCTTGCATCTCCTCTTCGGAAAGCAGGCAAGGGCAAAGCAAAACTCTTCTCAGAAAATGCATTCTTGGGTTTTCATTGAAAAACAAACAAAAAACCCACGTTTCTCATGCAGAACCCCCAAAATCACCCTTCAGGGGCAGAAGGAAAGATACCAATGAACCCATCTCAGCCGACCTGACCGAGGAAGGCAGCGGCACCCACGGAGCCCACGCGGACATGGCCATGCTCCTCCTTAGGCACCTACTCGGGTTTGGGAGAGGGTTAAACCCCCCCAGCTGCTTCCTTCATCCCAACGGCGCTGGACCAGCAGCACGGGAGATGTAAAGTTTCCCGACAGGGGAAGACGTCCTATGTTTGCTAGTTTGGGATTGAGTTATTTTAGCAAGGAGGCCATGAATAGGAGAAGAAAAGGAAAAGGTTGAGGCTCGGGTAGGACAGGGCAGGAGCTGGAAAACAGCAAAGATGGGGCTTTACTCCGCTGCCGTTCCCCTCGTTACAGAGTAAATAGCGGTGCCAAAGCAAAGCCATTTAAAGCCCACCACTACTTTGGCAGAGGCAATGTGAAAAGCCAACCCAACAAACACACACCAAGTAAATTCATTGCACCGTTAGGGAAATCCAGCACAAAGCCGTCTGAATATCTGATCTGGATTTTTTCCTAAGTGAATTCCCCTTAGACACGCTCATGCCCTCTCTCCTGTCTGCCTTCCATAAACATTCACATCGCCAAGTTTTACTGGCACAAACAGCGGCAGAAAGTAGCTTTCAAAGTTGCATGAACGAGTATTTGGGGAAACTAAATATAAAATTTGCTCTGTGCAAATATTTGTGCCAGGCATGTAGGGGTGTGTAGCCAGTAAGGCACGGGAACAATATTACGGGGCAGATAAAAGCTCACCGGGGGAAGCTCTTCATTCAAGCCGTAGCTTTTAAAAAGTCACAAATATTCTCTCCTCCCCAATACGTATCACATATAAAAGTCACAGCCACTTTGCATCTCTGCCATAAGCAAGAAGAGGCTACAGATGTCAGAGAAATTGGTTGCATTATTAGTTCAGCTGTAACTGGACGCTAAACAATGACTATATAAAGTTCATATAAAGTTGTATATCTAGGCTCAAATTCAGCACATGCCTCATTTTACCATCGAAGCAGCCCCATTAACTTCAAAAGGATGGCTTCCCTTTTTAAAAGCACATCCTTAGGAGCCTTGTGAATCCGAGCCTAAAAGCACAACATTTATAGGAGGTTCTTGGCTTCTCATGAAATTACACCCCAACAAACAACCCCATAAAAGCCTATCGCAGCCACAAGCTCTTCTTCATTAGAGAGATCACATTTTTCTTTTAGTCTTTGCTCGTTCAATCAATTTGTTTGTAAATACTCTTACGCCAGAGGCTTGAACCACAGGAGATCACAAACCACACGTGGATGTCTTCATAGCAAAGAAAACATATATGCTCACATATATAAGTGTGCGGACAGAGAGAGACAAATGACTACCCACTCTGGTGACCAAGTCTGCTTGGACGTGACCAGGATTAATCAAGGAATAATTTGGCTACGATTGACAGTGCTGGCTACAAGGCAGACCCACAGAGCTCACCCCAGCCCAGCAGCTTTGCTGTTGAGGATGCACTGTCTCCCGACACCTAAGGTATCACGCTACTGCACGCGACACCTTCCTACCGATATTTAATTGCAGGTAGCTCTCTGCGTGCAACACAACCAGAAGGTCCAAACCCACAGCTTTGGATCACGCAGGAGTTTAAGCAAAGCCGGTGCTTCGCAAGTGATAAATGCCAGGGAAAACGTAGAGCTGGATGGAAGAACGGAGCATCTCAGGCATCGCCCCGTCCCCACCTCACCGTGCAGCAGCTCTGAGCCCCTTATTCTGCACCTCATCCGCAGCTCCCGACCCCTTACCCATCCACACTCCCAAAATTCCCAAATAGTCCGACAAACTTTTCGCCACAAGCACCAAACACAACAGCTCTCGATGCAGCTGAAAAGTAGGGGGGACAAGTAACTCTGGACCTGCAAGCCTGCGCCCCGACATCCACCCCCTCCTTTGGGCAGCAGCCGCCTCCGCAGCATCGTGGGGGCGAAGGGGCAGGACCCGGGACGACGGTAACTGCTGGAACCTCCCGGGTGCGAGCCGGCGGATCCAAATCTCCAGAAATAAGAAGGAATCCCGACAGTCAGATTTTTCAAGAGTGCTCAGCACATCAGGCGCTAATCGCTTCTGAAAACGGAGCTTTTATTTAGACGCTTAAAGTCGGAAAAATCTGGCTCCAATTGTGGGTGAAAATCTGGCCCTGAGAGCTTTTTTTTTTTATTATTATTCTCTTCCCTTTTATTTGGCTCTAGATCACAATTCTCCTGTCTCTTTTACACTCTGGTCCAGGAGGCTGCTCCCCCAGGATCTCCGCTTTTAACTTTGTAAAAAAGGAAAAACTGCAGCGGGACCTTCGTCAGAGTCAAAACTTTCTCCTTTTTGTGGAAATCAATTCCCCTGTAATCTCAAGTGCTGTTTACACATCGCAATACCCCCGGACCGTGCGGGATTTGCATCTTGCCGCGCGCTGCGTGGAGCCCTGCCAGCTCCGAGGGGTTCCCGGTGCACGGGGCTGCTGCTGCTTTTATTATAGGCAGACTGTGTTCATAGCATCTTAAACTCGACCTGCTGGATTCCTCTTAAAAATAAAGCATGGACCTAGTTGTGCCCGGGATGCCCATGGATTAGGGTCTTATTTCCTTAAACGGGTTTGCTCCGTACAGACCAGACAATTACGGTAGCCAGAAGAGTGTGAAATTTCAGCTCTGACCATGTCAGGGCTCCCAAGTGTCAGTTACAATAAAATAAATGACCCATTTCCTGACGGATCGCGAGGGCTCCTCCGAGACGGATGGACAGATTTTTTTATGTTTGTTTATTTTCTCTTTTTTTTTTCCTGACGGAAAGGCTGCGCTCCCCTGCTCTTTCGCATCAGGAGGTGGGAGCGGAGTAGGGATGCTCTCGCCCCTGTGCCCGCTGCCCTGGCAGTGCCCTCCTGGGAGCTCCCATCCCACCCCCGGCACCATCCCCACCGCCGTCCCCGCTCCCTCCTGCCGAGCTCCGCCAGCTCCTGGCCCCTTGCCTCTGCCAGAATCTCAATAAACTGTCCCCCCACTCTTCGGGTTTTATGAGCCTCCTTGGGGAAGCTCCCAGGCAGGGGTTGTAAAGGCAGCCGGACGGACTCGACTCGAGACAACGACACGGGGGGGGACGAACAGTTTCCCAGAAGCACTTCCCAACGCACGCAGCCCACCCGGGTACCCCAAAGCCTCTCCTCCGAATGGGCACCAGCACCCCAAAGCTGCAGTGATACTGAAAACGGCTTCAGATGCTCCTAAAATGAAGCCAAAGCCCAGGGAAGGGGACAAGAGTTGGGCAGTGTCCCCTTTGGCAGGAGCCAGAAAAGGGCTGCAGGAGCCCAACCCTCACGAGACCCTTTCCGGAAAGCCCCATCCATTGCTAATTCTCTCCGGAGGAGGAAACCAAGCGGGTTTCAAGTAAAGGAGGATTTTTCTTTTAAATCTATATACTTAAAATCATGAAGACACCCCAGCATCTTCAAGAGCGGGCTACAGACACTGGACATAAACCAATGGGGAACTGGTTTCCAGTCCCCTTCGGTGGGTTATTCCATCAGAAGCAGAAAACGCACACTGGTTTTAAGAAAAACAGCTTAAAACAACACCTTAAGTTAACTTTCCCACAGCTTCCCAGGGACACTACCAATGCCCGAGTGGTGTAAAACCTCCAGCCTGCTTTGGTCCGAGACATCTGCCCTCAGCTCGGGGCAGGACTCGGGCGGGGAGAGACCTCCCAAGGTCACCTTGGCCAACCCCAATGTTGCCACCAGCCCATCCCCTCTACGAGGACACGGGTCTCGATGCTGCCTTGGGTGGAACATCTCACGGTGCAGCAGAAAACACGCGAGGATGAGGACAGACGGACAGGTACACCCCAGCACCCCGTGCAGAAACAAGGCAAACCTTCCAGCCGAGACCCCTGCGATCCCCCCAGCTCCACGACCTCCAGGATAAACCTGCAATTTTCAGGTAAATCCCAGCAAAGATTCCTGAACTGAATTCCCCGCCGGGTTTGCAGGTTTACTGCTAACAAGCAGACGACCAGGGAAGGCAGCCGGGATAAAACACTACACATCTCTGAAGTGGACAAACACCCCTGTGGGTCTGGACTTCTCATTTCATAAAAAAATAGGTTAAGAAAAACATTCCTGGCCAGCAGACTGTTCCATAACTGCCTCTGCAACACTCCTCGTGCCTCTCCCTGCAGCCGCTAAAAGCCATCCCAAGCTTGGGACGATGTAGGACATCAGCCCCATCCCTGATGCATTTTTCTCCTGTGCCACTTATTTTCTTAATTTTTTTTTTTTTTTAATTTGCTGGGCAAATACATTTTTTACCCCCTCGGCTACTCAGCACAGGACCCTCCCGGATCATTTCCGTGCTTCAAACTGGGCAGAATAAGAATTTAAAGGTGCACCAAGGCTCAAACCCATCAGCCAGCGAGGAGCCTGGCAGCGAGGACAGGCAGATCTTGCAAACTTCTGCCGGTTCCTCCCCGCTACGTGCTGGTTTATCGGGGTCCGGCCGGCGGCTGGGAACCCCTCTCACCCACAGACCCCCAGAGGCAGACAGCGGTGCCGTTCGCAAGCGGGTGATTTAGGAGCGCACACCCTCACTTAAACTTTTAAATGCCTCTGGCCGCAGTGAAAATGGGAGTTTTCACCTAAAACTTTTCAAAAGTTCCTCTCTCTCACAAAAAAAAAAAAAAACAATGTCCTAAAAAAAAAAAAAAAAAACAAAAAAAGAAAACAAAGGAAAAAAAACACCCAGAAAAGTCTCTACAGCCTCTTTAAAAGGCTCTTTTTCAGAAGAAACCTGCAACCTTCAGGTTTCAGGCTCCTCAATTTTTCCGTTTCCTCCTACTCCCCTCCTCAATTTTTGGGAAACGGGAGACACTGCAGGGGCTTCCCTATGCGTTTGCTTTAGGCTCCCACTTCTCCCCACCAAAACCATCCTACCAAACCAGTGACACCATGCAAAGAATCAGGAGGGAAAAAAAAAAAAAAAAAAAACAAAAAAACCAAAACAACCAAAACCACACCTTTCGCCTGCACGAGCGGAGGCACCTTCCGTTCCTAAATCCAACAAACATGGAAGGTGGAGGAAAGGCGGGTGCTGGAGCCGGTAACCCCGGTGGGAAAAGGGGCTGGAGATGTTTCCTCCTGCTCCAGCCCGGAGCTGCAAACCCCTGGGCCAACCTTGGGCCATCCCCAGCAGCCTGAACTCTTCCCCAAACCCTCCCGGTAACTCTGGAAAACATTAACATTGTTGGGGGCTTGGGCTGGGGAGGGCAGAAATCTCCATTTATTTATTTAGTTTTAATTCTGAAAGGTCTCAATTTTCAAAGCGAGTACTTTAAACCCAACTTCCCTCAGCCATATCACTGTTTGCTCGGTTTTTAACCTAAAAGGCAAAGACAGAAACGAATTCAACGAGAAAAGTGGACTCGGTCCGGGGAATTGCCACCAAGGTGCTCTAGGGAATTCACTTTATTCTTTTTTTCAGGATTTAAAAATCACCAAACTCTTAACAAAGGGCGTTTAGACGGGATGGACTCCATCTTCTATGGATTCAAAACTTGAGGCTACTAAATTTACGGTTAAATTGCAGTTTCTTGGATATATTTGCCAGTTATGGCTCCTACGTGGAAAGGGGGAAATAAAGGCATTTCTCCCACCTCAGGCTGTAATTGGTAAGTATATTGTTACTCCCAGATATGCTAAATTTGCTTAAATTATCTCAGTTTTAAACCTCATGGATGCAATTTACTGACAAATTATTAATGACTAATTTAATGAAAATTATTTCTAGTTTTTCTAGCTGGAAATCATCAAAACCTACCCATTTCCAAATGCCTGCAGTTCTCAGAGGTGTAAAATCAGTAGCAGAGAGCTCTCGGCTCCGAGCTGGGGGCTCACAAAATCAAGCAAAGAACTCAAGTTTGTTACCCTTTTTAGTAATCAAAAAGTAGCAACAAACCAAACCCCATTAAACTCGACATCCTCAGAAAGGAGCCGTCATCCTGCCTTTCAGTTTTCAAGCACTGCCGTAAACAAGGGTGCTGCTAATTTTTTTTAATGATTAGACTCGTTTTAAGGGGAAGAGAATGATCTTAAGCCTGGATTAAAAGCATATTTTATCTCAGCCTTCAAGACTGTCTTTATTTTACATGGAAAAAGAACTACCAAACTTTTTTCAGTTCAGTTTTCAGGTAATCCAACCACAACAAGGGAGAAAGGCATTTTTTTTAATTGAAGTTGACAAACACAGAAATCACACTGGCCGTTATAAAAAATTTTAAAATATTTCGTTACGAACAATTAATTGCACAATTATGCACGCGCAAAGGGAACATTTCCCTGGTGGGAAAACATTGATTTGAAACAAAGACCAGGAGAAAAAAGCCAATTTTAAGATTTCTCCATCCATTTATATGCCCTACACTAAATCCTTATGTCATTAACAACATTTAATAATTCCCACCTCCGCTCGGGAACACACGGACCCTCCAAACCTCTGAGTTGCTTGTGAACAACTTCTACTTAAAAATAACCTTTTCGTTGTAAGTCCATGGGCTGTTATCGACCCAACTCCCTCTTTCCCCCCCCAATTACTTGGTTTCATTCTCTCTGGTCGACTCACTTCCACATTCCTCATATTTGGAATGTCTGCTTGATGGATTCACTTTTTTCCCCCTTCCCCCTCCTCCCTTCATTCATTCATTCTTTCGACCCCATCGACTTCAGGCTTTTCAGCTTCCCAGCTCCAACCCCCTCAAACCAACCCTTAACCTTAAGTAGGAAAAATGATTTTTTTTTTTTTCCCCCCTTAAAGAACCTTTTCTTTTTTAACCTTCTGAAGAATAAAGCATGCAATCATTTTTAAGGTTTTTTTTTAAAAATCCTCCTAAGTTTCTCCAAGTTTTTCCATCAGCAAAGTTAAAGAAAAAAAAACAACCCCAAACAGCAATGAGATACTTTAAACAAATCTAAACTAACTTTAAAACTTTTTTTAATGAAACGACATATTTATCAGCAGTGACTTTTCTTTACAGTCTAATACTTCTAAAGCATTTCGTTAAAATGGTTCCCCGTGATCATTAACATAATTTGCAGCTTTAAGGGTTATTTGAAGAATCACTGTAATTAAACAACTCTAAATCAGTTTACCCTTCTTGGGTGTTTTGGTGCAGCAGCTCTTTCTTCTGCCATATTAATACATTCACTATTTTTTAATTCATTTCTATGATGAGTTTGGGGACAGGAGAGGTTTTTAAAGAAGGAAATACACCAGCAGGAAAGATTTATTTACAAGACGCAATTTCACCGGACACATTCATTTCTAAAAACCCCCAAATCAGATTTCCTGAGCATTCCTATTGGCACTTCCCAGGAGAAGAAAACACAACCAAAAACTTGTTTTATTTTAGAAATTAGCTGGGAAGTGCACCAATGCTCATGACTTGTTTTCCCACATTTCTAAAGGGGGAAAAAAAAAAAA
>JMFS01022180.1:0-12404 GCA_000699545.1 Podiceps cristatus | reverse complement strand
AGGCCTGTCCCGGTCGCATTCGCTCTCTCTCACTCGGTAATCGTTTCGCTCCGCGGCGGTGCCCAGCGAAAATCTGCTGAAACCTGTAAGGTGCTGCCCGCCGCGGTACCTCCCGCGGAGGCTGCGGGGGGTTAACCCCCAGTTTGAAGAGAACTCTTCGATGAAATTATCTTCTTGCTGTAAAACTGTATGTACTGAAAGCTGGTAAATCCGGCAGTTTTAGCACTGAAAGATGTGTGTTTCCCAAATAAAGACTAACGAAAACCTGAAGTGTCACCCCGTCGATGGTCTGTCTAACGGTGCAAAGGCAGGAGAACGTCTGCTTTCCCATCCGTGCCGCGAGACACGGTCCCACCGCTGACGGAATCGCGTGGGCCGGGGGGAACTCGGCGGAGAAGGCAACGCTGGCTGTGGAGACCCTCCCTAAAGTGAAGCATCATCCTCCTCTTGGCAGCGAGGGGGCAGGAAAAAGTAATCGCATCTTTTCACTCTTTGTTACCTGGTAAACAAAGGGCAGAAACAGATTTGTAGTTCTGAGAGGGTAAATATCGCCATAAAGAACTTAAAATCCATTTCCAACCCGCCTTGCACAGAGGCCGCGGGTGCGATGGGGATGGGGCTCTGCCTGTCTCCATTTCACCTCCCAGTAGTGCCAGAAACGGGTCATAACCGAGCTCAGCTCTGAGGTGCGGATCTTGGATGCTGATTTGCCTGCGGACCGTAGAAAAAAGATAAATTGAGGCATAAACAAACAATCCAAATGGCATTTCGTTAGGGGAAATAACAGTAGGTGGTTACGATAACATTATAGTGTACTGAGTATTTCTCCTTGTTTTTTCTTGTGACTTTAACACTTCCCAAACCCAAATTTGTTTGATTTACATATGAAACAAAGACAACTGCTAGAACCTAATAACTCACGTATTTTTTTTTGACCTAGCTAGATTTTGCTCGTGCTAAAAACATATTAAACTCAAGTAGTTAATGAACTATAACGGATCTCTTTGGAGAGAGATCTCTTTCTCCCTTTCAAGGTTAAAAAGCAGGGACTTGAAATGGAGTGTTCAAGCGTACTAATGGAAATAAAGTAGGTCTTTCTGTCGAGGAGATTGAAAAAACACCCACAAGAAATAATTGAAAAAAATAATATGAAACAGGTATAATGGTGAAACAGTTTAAAGAAAAGTTAAGAGTTCATCTGAGAAAAAAGTCGATCGTACAGACACAGGGTGAAGCCGGGAGGAGGTTGGTTGTCGAATTTTAAGTTAACAGCCTAATTTTGACAAGTGTCACGACTTAAAAAGGATGTCCAGGAAAACAAATAAACACACACACACACACAGAGTCCCCCCCCCAAACGAAACAAAACAAAATGAAACACCACACACACACACACAAAAAGGCAGCAAACAACACACACCCCCCTCCAGAAACCAAAACCGTGAGAACTGCAATTTCAGGACAGAAAAAGCGCATTCCTAACGTGAGGAGCGGCCAGGTCGGCTCTAGGTAATTGTTAGGTTTTACAATGTGCCTGAAGATGGTGCTGTTTAGATGGCAGAGGTAAGGTCTCGGGGCCGCTGCAAAGTGCTGTACTATTAAAAGAAAAAAAAAAAAAAAAACAAAAAACAAAAAAAAAACAAACACAACACAAAACCACAAAATGTTCACCAAAGTTGTGTAACGGCAGATTGCTCCGGCAGCGATTCCAAAATCTAAGTGGTGGGGATGCATTGCTTAGCAAGCAGCTCAATGTTAGAGTAATTTCACTGTGATAACCCAGTTTCTGGCAAGGAGAAATCTGCGGGCCCGGGGGCTGGCGGCAGCTCTTCCCCAGCCCAGCCTGGCCCGGGCCTGCTGCTGGCCCCCCGCATCCCACCCTGGGAACGGCCCTTTTCAACTCGCATCTGTGCACCCAGCGCCTGGGGAGGAGGGAAGTGGAAGGGAAATACTCACGGCTGATTTTGTATTCAACAGATGGTGAAGGAATTTAAAGTGGAATTTCCCACTATGTACAAGCTTTAATGTTATTAAGCTTGATTTTAATGTCAATGCAAAGTGATCCGCTATAGTTTATGACAGTCAATTCTGGTCTCTTGGCCAGACTGGGAACTTGATTTTCTTCTGATGGTTTTAATAAGGTAATTTTTAAAAGGGCACTAGGAACTGGACTAGTAAATTAAAAAAGAAATGCACTGACATGTGTAAGACACTTCCCTGCAATTAGCAGTGAATAATCTGACGGGAAAGCTAGCTTTCTGGCAAAATACAGTTCTCGCAGAATTTATGTTTTCTCCTAAATTGCACAATGCTTTTTAACACCATATGCCAATCTGGGAATCTCAAGCTTAGTAATTAGCTTTGAGTTTTTGGAACAGTTCATAAGGCCTGGATTAATCCCAACTATATTATCTGGTGTCAGTTACTGTAAGATGGAGACGTAGCATACGGAATTACCAGCCAGTGAGTTGTGCAATAATGGCCATGTGTCGTATGCTGTTTTGTGTCTTTCCTGCGTATATATTCTACCTATAACTTCTGCTAGATCCAGAAGGGGAAAGTCACGTTTGCTCCTGACACAGAGCAAAGCACGCTGCATTTTCCATGAAGCGGATGTCTCCCAAATGGCAGGCTTTAAGTCAACCCCCTGCTGAGCCATTGTACTGAAATACATGTTGCTTTTTAGAACTTTAAATTTACTTCCTCCTGAGAAAATAGTATCCCAGCACTATCTAATGACGAGCCATAGGACCTTAACAGCTTGTAGAGTCACGGTCTTGAATAGAAGTGCAACCTTGGCACAGCTTAAGGCATAGGAAGCCCTTCTTACGGCCAGTTTCTATCTCCCGTGCTCCCTCACTGCAACAGCTTTGGCTTTGCTTCTCCCATCGAAATCCCTGGTCTGTGCTGCCCTGTGTGAAGAACTCCTCAGAGCTGGGTCAGCAGTCTACATTAGTCCTGCACTGAAGTCTCCGCTTCGGAGGAGCCAAGAACACCAGAGAGGTTTGCATGGGAGCCTGCCTGCAGCTTCTGGTAATTTCATCTCTTTCTTACTTTTGCCCCAGAACCAAGTTCAAGGCAGCTTTTTAAGTGTCGCTACAGGGAACTGTAGTGCTGTAAATAGACAGCTAAAGCAACTGAGTTGTTCTGTGATGGTTGTTTGCTTTCTTGATCCATAGCAAGGAGCATGAGCCCTCACCCCGGGGCTGAATACCCACAGGGCTTGCATCCAGCAGGCAGAGAGAAATCCAGAGTGAACTGTTGCCTATGATTTGATGTATCACTTTGCTTTTTAGTGTGTCCTCTGAAAAAAAAATACAGACATTAATGATGGCATTTGTCTCACTGCCTTCGCAGGGTATCAGCTGCCAAAGCAATGTGTCTGGTGTCGTTTGAGCCACGCAGCATTAGGAGGTCCTGCTCTGGCACCACGCGAGGCTCCCACAGGTCCCGTGTCATACTTGAAGTCCTATGCAAATACCTTGGATGTCTTTGGGAATATCAAAGGGCACTGCGTAGCCACATGTAAGCAAACTCACTACGTTCTGGACACGAGTACCTCAGGCAGTCACCATGGGCTCCCCGCACAGTCAGTGGGGGTTATTAGGCACGTCTAGGGCACACTGCACCTGATAAACGTGTCCTGTGGGTGAGGCAGACTGTGTGCTAGGTTTGGGTGTTTCTGTGCAGTTTAGGGTATCTAGGCTAGCTGTAAATGGCTAAATTATAGATGATTTCTACACCAAATAACCCAGGTTCTGTTTTTCTTCTTTGTGTAGTAATAAAAATGGAAGTGATGGTGGTGAACCCAAAACATCTGTGTTTCTCATTCTCCAAAGAGCTCACAGATTCTGGTTGGGAGAGAGAAAATAGCTTTTCCAAAGCAGTCATGAGAATGCTTCCCAAGAATGTGGTGATGTGTCCAAGGCGTTAAAAGGGGGGAAAAAAAAGAAAAAAAAAAAAAAAGAAAAGAAAAACCTAAGGAGGAACACAAATTCATTCTTTCAGAAGAACCTTATTGGTGGGTTGTCGGTTCGGAGCATTTTGTTCTGTGTTGTGGCTTCTATTTTAGTCCCAAGGCTAAGCACCCAGTAAGACAAAATCGCATATCAGAAAGACAGTGATGTCAATTAAGACAACAGTAAAAGAGGGAAACATATGAGTCTCAGTTTTCAGGCAGCGGTGGAACAAAGAAAGCTAAATATTCATTAGTTCGAGGTTAGAGGTTGTCTCGGGTAGGGTCAGAACTTGAGCATGAAATTCCTCTGTGCTGCTCTGATTTTCCTAGCCAAATGACTTGTCTTCATCTTTGTAGGGACACATGGGTTTGGCAATGTACTGTGTAGGATTTTTTCAACTAGATGTGAAATTTGAGGCAGGCTTTACAGAAAAACTCTGTAGGGATTTTTTTTTTTGTCATTTTTCTTTTTTCTTTTTTTAATACACAGAAAGACTGCGTGGCTCATGAAAAAAATCAACACTTGGAAACAGTGTTCTTTGAGTTCAGTTATTAACTGCTAAGTCATTTTTAAACCAGGTCTGCTTCCTATTTTTCCATTTCCAAATATAAAACATGTCACTGTTTTGTCTTGTGTGTTAAGATGTTAGATCAATATCTGAATAATTAAGTGCAGCGGGACAATGAATAGTTTAATTAGCCTGAGGTTTTCAGAGTATTAGCTATTAAAACTAAATAGGAAAACTGGTTTGCTTTGAACCCTTTTATTTATGAATTGCAATTTGGCAAAAGTACAGATCTAAGTTAATTATGCATTTGGATTGTGCAATACAGAACTGCTAGGAAAAATCTTAATCCATCTAGAACACAGCAATCATTTTTGTTTGGGATCAGTTACATGCACTGCGCTCTTGCAACAGCTGTGAACGTCCCGATGGGTTCTGAAGCACCAAGACTGTTTTGGAGCCGTTGAACACCACGGACCTCACCTGTGTTTCACTTTGCCTAAACATTTAGTAAGGGAAATGAGAACAGCACAACCCTCGGTCCGGGATGAAAGCACTTTGCAGGCCTGTGCTTGCTCAGGGTGGCACTGTGAGAAGGCCACTTTGGTCTTCAATTCCGCTGACTCAGCGTGGTACCTGTCTGCCCTGGTAGTCAGCAATTAAAACACATCTATGTATACTGGGGCGAGGGATAACAAAGATGTTCTTCTATGTCATTTTATTTTCACTTACGTTTCACCTACACTAATATTTGCGTTTTCTTCTATGTAAGTAAATACAGGCACATGTTTTGAATGCAGATTAAAACACCCTGAGAGAGCAATCCAGTACAAGAAGAGGAAAATAAAGGGGGGGTAGGGGGGAAGAAAGGGAAAGATTTTAATCTCTTAAAAAATAAGTGCAGAGTCATTGGAGACTTGTTGTTGACTTTATTTACACAAGGAAAAGATGCAAAATGATGATTCCTGCTAGCAAAAATATTTTCCCGCATACTGCTTCACAGGTGCACTGTTTCGTACCAAGGAAGTCTGGCTAAATGTGCACCTGGGAGAAACGTCAGATTAGACTGCAGAATAGAAACAAGTCAAGTCCAGAACAAAGACCATGTGGCCTATGGTCAAAGATCACTGTCTTCAAATAGGTCAGATCCAGATGCTTACTCAGAAAATTCCCAACTTGGAGAAAGGCACAGATTTTGGATTACTATCCTCAGATCTCTTTTAGATCCAAACTACTCCTGCAAAATGTAAACTGTATAAATTCACATACCAGGTAATAACTTTCCCAGATTCAGACTCTGTGAAAGACAACCTTAAGATTTTTATACCTCTTTTCTTAAACATGATGATTATGACAGAATTTTAAGTAGTCCCTGTCTACATACCCTGCTTAATTTCGGATTATGTACAGATAATACCTATAGGGTTTATTAATATTTGTTTGGTAGTAGTAATCTAATCTGGAATATTAATCTGAATCTAAATTGAATTTGAAGAATCTATACGTCCTCATTAGGTATCAAAAAAGCTCTCAAAGCTCTCTAAATAACACTGAGGGTTACTTAGGATCATCAAGATGCAAGTACTGCTTAAATCCCTGTTAATCATTCCCATGCCTCATACAAGCTGTAGATTTGGTCCTTATGGAAAGAAGTTCAGTTTCTTCAGACTCAGGTTTCTCAAGGATAATCCACACTTAAATTTGTACCTCATAAAGTTAAGGTAGCTTATTTTGAGCCAAATCTCAGTGGATTTCCTTCTTTTTTTTTTTTTTTTTTTTTTTTTTTTTTTTTAAACTGGCCTTAGTAGGTATATCAAAAGGGCAAACCTGTATGTGGGAACACTTGGAATATCAGCACAGGACAGAAAGCAACAACACAACAACACAACTTCAGATAAAAGGATACTTGCTGTTTCTGACTCAGAATCAAAGTCTCTTTAATCCACTGTTGATCCCAGTGCCCACAAGACTTCACTGGCCATTACAAAGTCCAGGGAAACATTTATTTGACACTTCATTTATTATTTATTTTTCTGAACTGAACACAAGATTAAGCTACACATAACCAGACAGTTAATTCAGAGTAATAAAATTGTTGTGCTTAATAAAACGATTAAAATTATGCTGAAAATGAAAAGTTACAGATGAATCAATTGCTTTTTATCCCTGTGTACTAAAAAACCCAACAAATCTAAGCAAACACTGCAGTTTTTGTCCTCATCTGAACTTGACTTTGACTTCACTGTACCATGTAATAATTTGGTCACAATCACACAAAACTTGCCATTTTATGCAAGGGCATGGCTGCCATGCACCTTTGTATGGCATCGTTTTGAGGCTATAGGCATATGTTTTTAAGGATAAGCAAAAGACAGAGCGATGAGTCAGGTCCTTAGTCTGCTTCTGCTGTTCTTCACGCTAAAAGGCACAAATGGAGGAAGGGGAAAGGATTATTCCAGCTAGACAAGCTGCAAGCAGACAGAAAACAAGGAACTAAAGGTAGGCTTTATTTCAACCAGTGTCAACCAGCTCGAAATTAGGGGTTTGGTTTAATGCTGTTGTCCTCTTCTTCGGTGACCTTGACAGCGCTTGCAGCGGTGTTCACCCCTGGCAATTAGGGGTGCGCAGAGGGGAGATGTGTCACCCTCTGCAGATGCCCCTCTTGCCCCTCTGGACAGGAAAAGGTAAGATAAATCTGTCAGACTAGACATCTGACTTCGGGCTGGCCCGGGCCCCACGTGGGGATCATGGCATGCTGGAGACACGCGCTTGCTGCTGTGGACAGCCACCCCGTTTACCGCACGTGCCCTCCATCCCAGCTGAACCCCGGGAAGACCTGGCGGTGTTCGGGCCTTTGGTCTGGAAACCAGAAAGTACTGACAAGATCTCGCTCAGTGTGAATATCCTGATTGTCAAACGTTCAGGAGACACGCGAAAGCAAAGGCTAAGCTCTGCGTCTTGGAGAGCAATTGCAGTCAGATGCTGGACGTGTTTCTCTCTTGCTAAATGTGAGAGGACAGCTTCTTAGGCCTGACCAAGCCTGGATGGCCCACCGGGGCTGCCGAGGGGGTTGAAACTGCCTCACCTTAAGCAAGGAGCGAGGCAGGGTCAGGCGAGCTCTGCAGAAGGTAGAGACAGAGCACATAATGTTTCAGCAGCACTGAGATACAGGCCAGAATGGGTTATCTGCTGACAGCTCAGCGGGAGGCAAAAAGACCCCGAGCTCCTGCTGCAGAGGGGTGCCAAAAGCCCGGAGCACTGGCATGGTTCCAGCTACTTCCCCTCCCTTGTTTCCCCCACTGACCTGTGCAGACAGTGAGACGGTAGATGGGAATGAGGGAAAGCCTTCTTAGCTCACCTGGTTTACCTCTTTGACAAGGTAGACATATTCCCTCCATTTTCTGCATAGGGACCGTCAGCTCTGTGAGGAAGCACCATTTCAGATCACCTGGACAAAGCTTCTGAAATGTTTCTCTCATGCACCTCAACAGCACAGTTGGTGTGAAGAAGATAGATATTTGCAAAAAAAAAAAAAAAAAAAGTGGCTCTGTGATAAAAGCAACATAAGTGTCAACCCCCCAACCCCAACTTGCCAAATGTTCTTCTTGACTGCACGGCAGCCCCATTCAAGCAAAAGCCTTGTTTGCTTATTTATTAAGTACATATGTTTTATGGAGTCTATGATCTGCAGAAAACATTCCAGTTTTTGGACCCAAGGGCAAAATCCTTCTTTCCAATCTGCACAACTGATCTATGTGCTGATATGTTGCTCTTCCTAAGGGATTTCCGTGCGGTGCGGGAAAGAGAAATATCAGAGCTCAAATCCATCAGGTGTATCTGAAAGGAAAAGCCTGCTTTGCTGTCCACCTCATTGCCTTCCTCAGCAAAAGGAGAAATGCAAAAGGGAAAATGCAATGGAAAAGATTATGGCAAATACTGCTAATATTTAATAAACAGATTGTTTTGAACTAAACCTGGTGGCGTTTCATAATATCAGTTCCATCAGCATTAGCAGGACTTCATAGCTCAACAAAGGAATGGAGATACTTGTGTCACACTCAACGTACATGTTCTCTGTGAGAAACAGCAACATTTTGGAAAAGGCTTCCTTTCCACTCTTTAGATGTGTGTGATCCTGGATCACCCCTTTAGTTTCTCTTCCTTTTTTTTTTTTTCACCAAGTGTAGTCATTTCCAATAAGGTTCATGAAGCGTTTCTGCTTTTGAAGGTCCCAAATGGCTTAAATCACTCCTAGCACAAATGCACTCTCTATTGTGGAAACTGAAACCTGCCACACCATAAGGTGATCTGTATATTAGAACCAGATATCCCTTCACATCTGCATTTCCATGCAGCGACGTGGTATGTTTTGAGTTAGCCTACTTTGGGAGAGTGACTCATCAGATAGAGATACAGCTATAAATACTGCTAAAGGGCTGGTGCTTGCCAGGCTCCTGCAAGGACGCTGGCTGGGGAGAGGAGGATGTGTAGGCAAGAGGTACTCTGCTTTGCGAAACAGGCATCACCTACTCAAACTACCATTAACTGCACACCATAATGACAAGGCAACCTTGTTTTCCTGCTATCTGTGGAAATCACTGTCCCTTGCCAGGTAAATGACAGGATTTTGGGTGCTTCAGGTTGGCCTGAAGCTGGCACCATCCTCTAGTCCTGACAGCAAGTGTCATGACACAGCTTAACTCCGCAGACTACATGCTCTCCCACTCCCAAACGGGATGGACTGACATCTACCAGGAGCAGTCCACAGATTTATTAAGCTATAAATGCACAGTGATAGTCTGGAAGGGGACTTATAGTCAAAAAACCTGTCAGGGAGTAAGTTTACATTGAAGACTACAGACAGGCATTTGCCTAAGCCTGTGGTATGATCCTTTTTAGCTTGCCCATACGTACTCAGCCAAGCAAGCCAAGTCATATGAAACATTTGAGCAGGTGTCATGGTTTAACCCCAGCCAGCAACTAAGCAGCGCACAGCCGCTTGCTCACCCCTCTGGGGGGATGGGGAAAAGAATCTAATGAATAAAAGTGAGAAAACTCATGGGTTGAGATCAAGACAGTTTAACAGGTGAAGCAAAAGCCGCACACGTAAGAAAAGCAAAACAAGAAATTCGTTCACTGCTTCCCATTGGCAGGTAGGCATTCAGCCATCTCCAGGTAAGCAGGGCTCCATCACAGGTAGAAGTTACTTGGGACGACAAAGGCCATAAATCCAAATGTCCCCCCCTTCCTTCTTCTTCCCCCAGCTCTATATGCTGAGCATGACGCCACATGGTATGGAATATCCCTTGGGTCAGTTGGGGTCGGCTGTCCCGGCTGTGTCCCCTCCCAACTCCTTGTGCCCCCCAGCCTCCTCGCTGGTGGGGTGGGTGAGGAGCAGAAAGGCCGTGACTCTGTGTCAGCCCTGCTCAGCAGTAACGAAAACATCCCCGTGTTATTAACACTGTTTGCAGCACAAATCCAAAACACAGCCCCATACCAGCTACTGAGAAGAAAATTAGCTCTATCTCAGCCCAAACCAGCACACCTACCTTCAGGTTACTTTGCAACACAAAGCTAAGTCTGTAAGGACAACTCAGAATCAGAGGGTGCCTTAAAATACCTTGTTTCCACCCATCAAAGTCTCTTAATTTAAGGCTTAAGCAGGACAAGGGAAGACCAAGTCATCTCTGACCTGGTGTGGTGAGGCCACACTGTTACAGCACGCTCATCAAAGAGAGCAGTCCGTGTCCCACTGAGTGCCTTCCCCTTATAGAATTCAGTTAACTGCATCTTCTCTGCAGGGCTGCCCTTCACCCGTGGGCTCCATGGTAAGTATTGTCACGAAGCGGCAGGAAAGCCTCCCCAAGACCAGACAGTTGGAAAGAGGCATAGGAAGTGATTCATCTTGCTTTTTTCTTACATGACAGTCACCCTCTGAATGCACGGACAATGTTGGCTAGATATGCTCTGTCTTTAAGACGGCCATAGGATGAACAGGTTAGACATAGAGGTCTCCACTTCGTTCGATTAATCCCCCCCAGTAGAGGTGGAAGGAGAATTTTGCAAGAGAGGAGACAAAAGGGGTATGGGTACCTCTTCCTAACTAGTCCATAGGACATACCCCTGTGATGCCCAGTGAGGGTGCACCTTCAGCTCTCCTTCCCCATGTCTGCAGTACTATGTTTATTTAAATCAGATGTTAGCTTCTTCTGGGAAAGACATGGATTTAAAAAGCGTGATATGGAATTTTTCCTGCAGTAAGTCCACTTATCACTCCAGTTTCAGATAACTGCAGTGTAGATTTTGTTATTCATAGCCAGAGGCCTGTGTAAATTTCTAGGCTGACTTCTCATGTCCTCGCAAGGGCAGAATGTGGGCCATGGTGTTCATGTTTCATGAGGAATTACTGTGGGAACCGGCTCGCGCCGTCCTAACACAGCTCGAGGAGTTTGCGAAGTCAAAGGGGAATCTTATGTATAGGTCCTGCTGAGCCCCGCTGAGATCCCAAGGAAGATAGCACGTCGCGGTGCCGCTTGCGAGAGAAAGCAAACGGAGCTTTACCACCGAGTTCACCCAGTGTTTGACCCAGCCTTCCTACTGCTTCAGGGTTTTCTAGGACTAATCAGACTTGATAACAAAATAATTCAGAACAAGAAAATAAATGCATTTGGGGTTTCCATGGATTTACATTAGGACCTGAGTTCATTACAATATTAATTTTGACTAGGTGAAGTCCTTTCTAAAGGCTTTTCAACACTACTTTCATGCTATGTGAAAATGTAATTTTTGTATACCATAGTAAACACATTCATATGTATGTAACTGTATATATCTCTAGATACATATCTTCCCATATACTGGAGCACTGCAAAACCATTTATAATACATTACAGAACCATTTGAAAATAACATTCATCCCCAGAATTTAATGACTCACATAAACTCTAACTACTCATTGATTTCCAGAAAGATTATTTCTGAACCAACTCGAAAACTCATGGTTTTATATTTCTATATATATTATTGGTGATTGAGGATTTTTGGGAGGGAAATCTATATGCCTCACTCAAATATGATTTGCAAAACTATAATTTTCACATGACAATGAAAAATAGTTTCCTTAATCTAATGGCAGTTTCAAAGCTTGATATGTTGTCCTCTTTTATGATAAATGAATTACAAGTCAGTGGAAAGGGGATGTTTTCTGTTTTCGATCTATTGCTTCTTATTAATATAATTCACAAATATAGGTGATTTTTTTAAGATAATAAAGCTCCATGTAATCTTCACAAGTTTTCTTAAATCTTTCTCTTAGAATGCAGGCAGTTTGAATCATTTGACTGTTAAAATGCAAAAGCTAGTATATTTTTTACCCCAATGTTAATGTTATTTGGGGGCTAACTTTGATCTATGCATCAATTTTCCTTTTACACAACTGTAAAAATACAAAGGATGTTTTGTACTGTAAGTTCTTAATACTTTCTTTGATTGAATTTGGCTCTGTCCTGGAATTAATCTAAAACTCCTGAGTCAATCAGATTTAAGAAGGTACGAGTTTTTACTCAATTCATTAAGCTCCAACCGTTTTTGAAGTTTGACCTAAGAATCCAATGTATCAACACATGGGGAAGTTCATTACAAACCCTGACAATGATTTAATCACTAAAATCATTCAAGATTAGATGAGGGAAGGAGAACAGCATTTTAGTGAAATTTTACTTCAGAATCCTCAACTTCAAACTCTGGCTGAAAATCTGCAGGTTCAAACTGTAGGTTCACACAAACCAGAGACAAAGGTTACCTTGTTAATACAAAAAAAACCCAACCAAACAATCAATTTGATTTTCTTATATTGCATAACACAGAAATAAAATCTTAAATGTTATTTCAACATTTAAACAGTTATAGTCTGTTGTGATAGTGCAATCCCCCCGCCCCCC
>KL260046.1:749-36854 GCA_000699545.1 Podiceps cristatus | reverse complement strand
AGCAGGAAAAGGATTTTTTTTTCTCTGTTCCTCTAATTCTTTTTTAAAAAAAGAGACATCCTATATAGAATTATAGAATTGTCTACAAACACATATAGAAAGATCTGGAATGGAACTGTAGCTTTGACATTGATGACAAAGAATAAAAGAAGTATGAAACAAACATAATATCTGAGTCTTTGTTCATCTAGAGAATGACAAGCAGGTAAGATCCTTGGGGAGTTCTTATACTCTAAGCTCACATGAGACAATTCTGATTTGATGTCCTGAATGTCATAAACCGCATCATTTTCCCCAATAATTGTTGTACCAAGACCAGAACTTCGGATGACCTGACTTAATTTAAAGATACAGAAGTGAGGAGTCATTTCTCTTAAGGTTGATGTCAATGAGTCAAAGACATTTATACAATCTAGTCATCTAAGGTGAAGGCATTGCCAGGGTGTAATTCACAGGACAGATTTCTAAAACAGGGTAGTTGAATCACAAATATAAAGAGTTTCTAGATAATAAAACCCCCCAGGTGTAGATGTCAATGTTTACAATACCCTCATACATTTAGATAGACTTAATCTTACCGGGGTTTTCCCCAGCAAAAAACTTTCCCCAGGAATAACCAGGATTTCCCCCAGCAAATTGCGCAAATATTCATTGCACTGTTAAAATGTGCATCTGAGGTCTGATGTAAGTTTTTCTGGTTTCAGCTTTCTTCAAGATCTGTCAGAAAGCTTTTATAATTTAAGGCAGGGTGGGGGTAGGGGGGAGAAAAATTTAAAACAATCAAAAAAAAAAAAAAAAGCAAACTTTAAGAGACAATATTTCCTGCAGAAAATGTTTCCACTTTTTATTAATGAATGTCCTTCCTTGGCCATTGCCTCCTATTCTGACTTTGTTCACTTTGTCCCCATGTGGTTTTTATGGATTGTGATTATGTCACCTTGTAACCTTTCCTGCGATACACTGTTGATGGAGTCTTTTAAGCTTTATATGAACAGAAATTTTTCAGACCATACGTTATTCCTGCAGTATTCTTCTGAACCTCTAAAACTTTCCAGTATTGTTAGTGAAACATGGACACTGGAAATAAATGCTATTTTTCCCACTAGTCCTGTAACCAAAAGAAAATACTATTTCTCTCCATAAAAATGTACTTTTACCTATAGTGTTGTGCCCAATGTTTAAATTCATTATGTTTTTGTGTGTGTGACAGGCTCTGTCATTTTCAAAGCTTATGTTTTCTAAAACATGTTTTGTAGGAATGGTCTAAAGTCTTTGTTTCCCAGGTGTATGATGCTACATTTGACTCCTCTCAGACTAATGTGGATTGCTGAGCCTCATAACATTATACTGATGACATATTATTTATTCATCTTATATTCTTTGTTATTCTTACACTTTATCAGTTATTAATTTATATTTTGCTTGCCAATCTTTGATAAAATATAGCGAATATAAGTACTCAGGTAGACACTCTTCTGGGACACAAGCTATCCTCAACTGAATGGCATTTTTTTCTTAAGGGTATTTCTGGGTTACTAACCCATTTTTAACTAATGTGTTGTGTGCAAATTCGATGCACACATCACGATAACAGGAATAGAGGTGTCTAGGCAATTTGGGTCAGGTCAAATGAATTAAGTTCCTTTTCTAGTAAGTAGATTGTTATTATATAGTTACGAGCAAGGAACAATACAAGTAGCAATCAGATGCAAAAGATCCCCATCGCTTGCCTTCTCAAAATTTTGAAGGAACAAAATGCAAGTGAACTGTGCTTGGTGAAGATGCATGTTAAACCAGCACTAAAGGCATGGGAAAAAAAGTGAGTAAACCAAAACTGAACAGAAGATAAAGGAAGTACAATCAACATAAGCACAGCAGGAGAGTCTTTGAGTGCCTTGGATAAGAAAAAGGGTGCTCTTATCCCAAGCTTGTAGAACAGCAGTTTTACTTTGCGCTTGATTTATATTGTGCCCCTTTTATGGAATCAATTGCTTGAATGCTGGCAAGAGCTCCATATTGCTCCATTAAGTGTAAGACCCACTGTGCTACATGGTACTGATTAGCATGGACGGGAACAGACAATAATGCCTGAAAATTCATTGCAGACATGTTTTTAAAAACTATCAAGTCATAAATTAACAGAAAGCCCAATTAGTGCCTAAATATCTTGTCTATTTTCTCTAGCGGCGGCATTACCATTGTTAAAATAGATTAAAACCAATGTATAATTCCCAGAGTGTAAAATGATATTACAAAATAAATATTCTAAATGTACTGTTGTCAATATCCTGTATATGTAACCTAAGATGTGGAAATACACTATTGTATGGATGATAAATGAAGATCAGCTTGAATTTGTGAAATGATCATTATATATATACTGCAAATGAATAATGAAATACATTTTTCCACCCACAAGCATATGATCTATTTCTGATGAAATTAGTCATTTCAATTATTCTTTTTAATTTTTCCCGTAACAGATTATTCTTGGTATTTGGATGCATTTAATTAGAATCATTAATGTATCCTTTTTATACCATAGGAAACAAAAAAGGGGATAGGCTTTTTAATATATTTTCCTCCTTAAAAGAAAATTTCTAAGTACGTATTAGTGTCTGGGATCCAGTGAAACATGATTTTATAGGCATTTAATTGAAGACATGTAAAACATAATGTCATTACACTTCTATAAAGCTATAGTTCTGGACATGAGTCTTTTTCATCTTATTTTTTGATGTTTTCATTACTTGAAATTTTATTTTTGTAAACTTTTTAATTTAATAGTTTTGATTTAATAGTTTTCATTTAATAGTCTGCAAGTTTTTTTTGAGTGATCTCCTTCTGTAGGCAACAGGAATGAATATAGATTTAGAAAGACCCACATTACAAAACCATTCAATTTAGCATTAATATTTGCAAGGAGAAGGGTTATTTTGCACAGTTCACTTTGGAGTCTGAACATACTCATAGACAGCATGCTCTCACATTCTGTGTTGGGCTATCCGGAGTGTGATACTAGTTCTTCTAGTCTGGTCACTGTTGCTCTGTGTTACATTTTTTTTATAAGGATGCCAGGTAGCAGAAAGGAGAGTGACTGCATATTTGTCTAGTTTGGAGTTTTGTGGATCTGACTGCTTCATCTACAAGGAGTGAAAAATTGTGATAGACCTGTTGTTTATAAAACTATATGAATTTCAGGAAGTTACCAGATTGAGAGTAAGACTGGACCTGCTCTGTGAGGAAACAATGGGGAGTTGAAGATGGCTTCAAATTTTTTGTTCAGAGTTACCTCATGCAGAAGATCCGAGTTTCTGAATTTCAAAACTACCTTCTACCTCTGTTCCAGAAAAATGTAACAGTGGAAATTCAAGGCCTTGCCAGTGTTTTTCCTATGAGTTCTTTAGTGAAATGGTGCATACAGGTCCCCCTCAGACCTCTGCATTTGGTGGGTGCCTCCACTGGCACACTTACGATTCTCAAGCGTCATGAAGGAATAGTGCATGAATGTTATTAGGAATGTCAAAGATCGCTCTAAATATCACTTATGTGACTTCATGGTGGGAAGAACAAGGAAAGACATTTTTAACAAAACATATTTAAGTTAGACAGCAGGAAAAAATAACTCTAATGATAATGAAACACAGGAACAGATTGTCTCAGAATTTTGTAAAGTTAGCGAAGGTCTTCAAGAAACAATTGGGCAGCCAAAAGGCAGGAATGACATAGGGAAAGTTGATCCTGCTGTAGGGGAAACAAGATAGCTTAGAGTCTAAGATGTATCCTATGGTTCTGTAGACATGACAAGGACCTGAATGTATTTTAGACCATCCTACAGAATAATAATAGTAGGCAATAACAGGCAGTTAGTAAAAATTCAGATGTTCACTTTCAAGGCAGTTAGTAAAAATTTAAACATTCTGTTCCAAAAGCTTCAGCTAAAATGCAGCAGAAAGTGGGACGGGCAGAGATGTGAGACAGATGAGAGCTGGTCCCTTTGCCTTGAGACTCTGTGCTGGAACACACTGATCATTTCCCCCACCGAGCTCATCTCACTGTTAATGAACATGTTCACTCAAAACCAGGAATACATTATTTATGTTAAATAATTACCCTCTCATAAAAGCCAGGCATTTCATCTGAACGGCAGCACACTGCAGAAGGTGTCATATTTTGTCTTTGAGAAATGACTTCTTCGTTAGTGACATCATAAAAAGCTTATTTTATCAACAACAAGGAGTAAGATTCTTTTCTTTTTTTTTTTCCACGTTGTTGCTGTTAGGCATTATGAAGGATTTGCATGTCAGAACTTTTTGTCGTCCCCCCCCTCCAACTAGCTATTATAGTGTTTTACTGCAAAAATACTTGGATTTACTATGAAAGCTTGAAGAGAGCAACTAAGATGATACTGCAGATACAACCACCTCTATTTGTTCTGAGTTGTATCTTCCCTGATGAGTAGATTTACTCTTACTCCCTGTAGTTATCATTGCAGGGGACAGAATAAAAGCAGAATAAGGTGCTGATTGTGGTGTTAAACTTGGCCTTTCACGCTATTCTCCCTCCTGCTTATTTTAGTTAAGATACTCCTAAAGACAATTACTCTGCAACATTTGATTCAAAAGTTCAAAACTGAAGCCATTGCAGGATGTTTTATTGTATTTTTCATTTCATTAATCTTTCTCTATCATCTATTTACTGGATATGAATTGTAAGAAGCACTGTGCCACATTTGCGTGCTTCAGAAAAACAGTTTGCATGTGCAGGCAGCATATGGCAAATGTATAAATGGTTATGAATAAATCATGAATCATCACAATTATTAATAACTGATAAAGTCCTGAAAAAGCCTTTAGCTGAGCAATCTGAAGGAAGAAGAGAGTGCAAAATGCCTTGGAGAAATGTGTCTTCACTTAAGAAGTGAGCACTCCCACAGCCTCGAACACTGGGTTTAGCAGGAGACTGTGTGGAGCCAGCTATCAAAATGGTTTTAGCAGCAATGACTTTAACGGAGCGTATGTTCTCCTGGAATCTAATGATAGAGGAGGTGGCGAGAGGAAGACAGAGGGATATACAGCTCAGGGGATTTGTAATGGGAACATCAAGATAACACTTGCCAATTTAATTGTGCTTTTCATCATATGATCTCAGAGTGCTTTTCTCATAGATTCATCGCTTTTATGGCCAGAAGGGACCATTAGATCATCCAGCCTGATCTCCTGTTTAATGCAAAATTTCATCCAGTTATCCCTGCACAGAATCCAATATCTTGAATGCTTTGGAAATGCTACAAGTTCAATTCTGTAACTCTACCAATGTTGTTGTATCTTTTTTTTTTTTTTTCCTCCAATAATTATCCCTTCACATACTTCCAGCTTTTACACTAAGATTTACATATGTACAAAATCACCTCACAGCTTAAAGAAATGGGGCTTCTGTTCTGCACTTGATAGGCCAAAACATTCTACTTCATGCTTTTTCTGTGTAGTGAGAGCCTGGAGAACCGCCTCAGTTAGGAGGAAGATTAAGTACTGGAGTGACTTTGGAGGAAAGAGCCTTAGTGTGGGTCTGTTTCAAAGACACATGGTTTCCTCTCCCCTCCCTTCTTCTCCAGTTATGGTAAATCAGTTCCAGCCAATAAGCCATCCAAGCACATTACCATTGCTGCCTAAGCTACTACACTCTGCACCACAGCTGACGTTTCCTTGCTTCTGCTGCTGCTTCCCAGAGATTACTGGTTTGGAGCTAACACAGCTTTAAGAATTTTGGAGGAGACTTACTTCCCAGCTAGCCCGTTTGCTGAATGATCAGAGCAGATCTGTCCGTATCTGCTTACAGAAACAGACATTTAGTTTCTTTTACCTCTACATTTCTTCTTGAGATGCACACCCTAGTCAACGGGGACTAGAAAATATGTCCATCTAATGAGATGCATGGGGTGACTTAGTCCAGATGTTGTATGACTGAGGCAAAAGCATTCATTTGATGCTGCTGGAATGCTGAAGTAGATGGTAAAATTTGTCATCTGGTGGCTCACATATCACCGGAAAAAAGTATGTAAGAATTCCTTCTCTCTCTTTCACTCTGACCAGCCATTGCAATCCATCACCAACAATCGATACGTACATTATTTGATTTTTTTTCTATATTAAAATATATCAGTTCACAGAAAATTTTCTAAGATAGTATAACAAACTTTTGGTGATCCAGACAACAGTGCACTTTTGAGGGCTATTCCAATCCCACTTTGAAAGGATCCCTATAACAGCAAAAAGCGGGAGTAAAATAACCATGCTCTTATCTGGTTTAATTTGATAACTTTACTCCATCCTAGTTTTAGATCATTAGGAAGTCCATAATTCACAGAGCACATTGTAAATATAAGATCACAGCCATGACATGCTAAACTGGCAATAATCACAACCAAGTGGCTTATTTGTGACTACATCGTGATGAAAATGGTCATTATTATTTTTGCATTGCTACAGATGGAACAAATGACAAAGAGTTTGGGACACTTTAAGAGAAATTTTGGAATAATAATATGGGGGTTTTTTTAATGATAAATTAATCATATTTTTCTGGGAAACTGAAAACAGTGTTTCTTGATGCCATTTCATTGACTTTTTCTTATCATCAGCTCAGACATAATGTTGTACACTAAAGGATTTTATGCAGAATTTGGGAATTTGCATGTCAAAATCTCAAGAGACACAAATGTATAGTAATTGGATCCATTATCACAGAAAACTTGTCATTTGACCTATATTAATTGTAAATTTCATGCTTTTTCTATAAACTAGGAGTCTGTGGTTGCATAAATAAGAAATAAGAAGTAAAAATAACAAAATGTACTGGAGTAGTGATCAGCAGTTTGAATTCCAGCCAGCAGGTGGTTTTTAGCAGTATTTCTGAGGGGTCAATACTGAGACAGATACTTTTTAATATAATTATTAATGATCAGGATGACAGGATGGAATCCACTTTCAGAAAGTTCAAGAATGACAACAGATTGAGGGGGAGCTGTTGGTGGGGGAGAGGTAAGGCATCTCCACAGGTTGGATAAAGGGGTTGACAGAAATCTCATTAAATTCAATATGGGCAAACAGAGACTCCTGCGCTTGCGATGGAATAACCCCATGCACAACTGCAAGTGAGGGCCTAGGAAGCAGCTCTGGAATAGGACCTGGATTTGGTCACGGTGAAGTAAACAGTATACCCCTGCCATGGTTAACCCCACACTAAACTGTTTTAACTAGCAGATTGAGGGAAGTGATTATTCTTCGTTATCTGACAACTATAAGTCTGCTTTGGAGACCACTATACCTCATTTTGTCCTCCCCACTACAGGAAAGATGCTTTGAGACTAGGGACAATGTGGTAAAGGGCCACCAAAGTGGTTAAGAGCATGGAACATATCAAATATGAGGAGAAGATGACACCAAGCTGAGTGGGAAGGGGTGCCACCTAGAGGGAAATTGACGGGCTTAATAAGTGGGCCCATGTGAACCTCTGGAAGTTCAACAAGGCCAAATGCAAGGTGATACAACTGGGTCAGGGTAATCACCAGTATCAGTACAGACTGGGGGATGAATGGATTGAGAGCAGCACTGTGTAATAGGACTTGGGGATATTGGTGGATGAAAAATTAGATATGAGACAGCAAACTGTGCTCGCAGCCCAGAAAACCAGTCATATCCTGGGCTTCATAAAAAGAGATGTGGCCAGCAGGTCAAGGGAGGTGATTCTCCTCCCCTGGTCTTCTCTTGTGAGGCCCCACCTGGAGTACTTCTCTGGGACCCTAAGCACAAGACATGGACCTTTTAAAATAGGTCTAGAGGAAGGCCATGAAAATGATCAGAGGGATGGAACACGTTAGATAAGGCAACTTCCTCAAGTCCTTTGCAATCTCAATTATTCTATGAATCTATAATATTTGCTACAAGAAAAATTGCAAGGAAAATATATTAAACATTTTTTAAAGATACAGTGATGATCACTGTATGAGTACTTCAGATGGATATACTAGAAGTGTTAGAGTGAAATTCAGTGGTATTCAGGATTACAAATATTTTTTCTAGCTATTGATGAATCCAATAATAATGGTGACTTACTCTGTTCTTTAAAAAGCGTTTACTAGTTTGTAATTTTCAGAGCTACTTTGAAGAACAGCACATTTACAGATATAGCTTTCAATGCCTTTAACATGTGATGAAATCCTGACACTGTTAAAAGAAGGGAAAAATATACTCTCATGTGTTTACTGATTTCAAGAAACATCTGTGCGTGATTTGTGGCATAGAATCTGTACACAGTCCATGAACAGAAGCTGTAATTTTTTAATGTACTTAATAGGACAAATAGCATGAAGATGATTACGGAGCATAAAAAAAAAATCCATATGGACTTCAACAGAGCAAAACTCATCTAATGTCTTATTTTATGAACATATAAAGGGAGAGACTGCTCTTGGGTAACAAACAGGAATCTGAGCGGTGTTTCAGAGCATGCTCAGAAATCCAGCTCTTGTATGTCTCATTTTTTTTTTCACTGTGTAAAGTGCAGGGGCAGAGCACTCTTTGTTATACAGGTCCCAAGTAAGAATGGGAGAAAAGCAGGTTTTTGTTTGTCCTGAGGCTTTGATTTCTGTAGAGTCTTTATGATCAGCTTTTTCTTTTGTGAACAGCTGAAAGGTAATTCTAATCCTCATCACATTTTATATGAATGCTCATAAATATGTGGACTCATGGTCAAATGCAATTAGATTATCACAGTCCATCAGATGGGTGGCAATAGCAGACTACATACATGCTCTTAAACCAATCCAGTGATAAAGCAAAACATACTGTATTTTTAATTTTGTACATTTAACTTTGCCCTTAGAGTGGATTAAGAATTTTAATGTTTTCAGTTACCATAGCCTCTGTTGACAGGCAGTCAGTCATTATTTTGTAGTATGTAAAAATTTTTCTGTTGTATCCTCATACCCTGTCTACACAATAAAAAGGTCCTGTTTTACTTGACACCTGTCCTTCCACATTTTAGGTCTGAAAGTCTAGCTGAGAAGTTCTGGTTTTATATATATACCTTATTTTAGACATAAAAGCAAAAAAAGATAGTGTCTAACTGTTCCAACCTTTTTGCTGTTACAGTAAATTGGCTGTTATACATTGTTCTACTTTCTAATAGAGTCATTCAGGTAATTCTATATGGGAAAAAGGACAAATTAACAGGACAAAGCTCAGTAAACTTTTTTGTGTTACATGCAAGGTAAAGACATTAAGCATTCAAATTAATTAGCCAACGATCTGTAGCGTAAAATTTCTCAGATTTGCTGAATCCAGAAAAATTGTCACCAGCATTTTAACCTTTGAACTGAACATATGGTTACAAGCTTCGTGGACACTATCTGTACCCTGATTTACCTTATAGCAGATATATTATTCCTGGTAAACATTCTGTACAATCCTATGCAACCCTATACCCAAACATATGTTCTCATTATGCAGTAGCTTGTTTCCTACATAATTTCTCTTCTTTAGGAGAATAACACCTTTCCTACCTGAGTGAGATTTTTCATTAAAATAATGAGCCATGTAACACCTTGAATGGCGCAATTAACCAAAGATCACAGAACACTTTATAAATTAGAATTTCAACACCCTACAAGCGAGGGTTTTTAAATATCATTATTCCCATTTTCCCAGAGGTTTGGATTGAAACCGACTATAGAGTTCACTCAAGTTCCTACTTGAAAAACCTCTGCACAAGCAATTCCCTGATGAGGCCCCAGTAGCGGCTCACTCTCTTCACTGACTGTGTATTGTTCCTAAGGTGTCTTAATCGAGAAAGTTTTATCTATTGCCCAAGTAAAGTAACACCTATGCCAGGCACCTGTAATAGGTAATTTGGATCTTTTACTGGTGCCCTTCCTTCAGCTGTTGCCCCCAGGCCATGAGAGGCACAGCTGAGCAAGTATTAAACCTGCAAGAGCTGCAGTAGGTGACACCCACCTCTGTGACACCCCAGTCTCCTTTTGAGGAAAGGGCCCCTTTCCCGGGGACTGTGCTGCAGAGCTGTGATTGAACCCATGATTTTTGTTTGACTTTACGTGGCAAGAGAATCCAACCAAAAAAATTAAATCTTTTGTATCTCTTCATGGAGTACTTGACAACCAGACTCATTTATCTCATACATATTTATTAATTTTAAGAGCTTTTTGGAAGTCATTTGACATTTCATTTAACATACTTGTATTATTAGCCTTGAATGATTATTTGCAGCATTTAAAATCACTTATAATTGTTACAGGGGCATAATTAGGATTATACCAAAGTCATTCCACATCTGAAGTTAGACTGTATGTGAATGTGAAGACTATGTGAATACGTGTAAATATGTATATGCCTATAAAGTATGTATGCGCACATGTATACTTTTATTATCTATCTGCAGCCTTGAGTTATTCTATCTTATGTAACATTCTATGATTCTGAAACTCTACATCCCATAAGAATAATTACATGAATTTGCATGGTCATTTCTTAAGAGGCTTTGACTTCTGGGACAGGACATATCTACAGAAAATCTGATTCCATCTGAGTTAGCCTTTTACACCCTCCTTATAATCAGTGGAGATAAACCAGCATTTTTAGGAAAAAAAATCTTCTACATTATATAGTTGCATTCTTTAGATGAATCTTGTATTAAATCTCTCTACTCCTTTGGACAAGTCTCTTTTTACATTAAGGAAGTCTACAACTAGTTGAGAAAAAGATGTATATTCTGTGAGTAAGAGAAAGTCCTCTTCTGGACTTAAATATGTCTGTTTTCCAGTCCTGCTGGGAAATCTATAGAAATTAAAATATTGCAGAATCAAAGCCACATTGGCAATAGTGATGGACTTCAAAGTAGAATTAGTAAAAGAATTGTTGGTATCATTCTTCTTGTAAAATGATAATTCTTCATATCAGATTTTTTTCAGAGGAATGTGTCTATTTCTATAAATTTTTTCTATAAAAAGTCCCTATGAGAGAAAGAAGAACTGAGCTAAAAAAATATAAATTGGTAGAGAAAGAGACAGGAAAAGCAAGATTGAAGTGAGTTAAAAAAAAAAAAGTCAACATTTTTCAAAGCAGAATGTCTGGACTTCAGTTCTGAGAAAAACACGAAGACTGGGGGGATTGTTTTTATAATAACATCCTAAAGGACTGTAAAATGCCCGAGCTTCCTAATGGTGACAGTGATAATAATAATAATTTTTCATTCTAATGTAGGATGCTTTCCTTTAAACCCTCTCATTTTTTAGGCTAAACTCTTTGAATACTTTTAAACAAAGCATTTATTTTGTGACTCTTGTAGTTTTAAACAGAAAACCAAGTGAAATATAAGAAAACAGAAACATTCTGCATCATCTACAAAATAAAAACTAAAAACCATGTGCATTTGGAGGGCTATCCTTTAACATCATTATCCACTCAGCTACCTTCACTGGCACATAACAACAACAAAAAAGAACCAGTTTTGTATTAATGTCACCATCCTGTCTTTTTGCAGATAGTGCTATCCAAAATAGATGCATGTGCTTGAAAGATTAGTCCTGTTTTTATATGCATAATGTATCAACATCCTTGCACAGCTCCAAGCGTAGTTAATTTTTATTTAAAATGAAGAATCATAATGAAGACTATGTGCTGGAAATGTCATAAGGAACTGCTTGTGTATATTATCCACTTTCAATTTCTATGATTTATGTGATGGAAATTTTAAGTGTGCTGTAAACAGTGAAGCCCAAGACTTGAAACATATGAAGCTGAATACTACAAAGGAGTTTGACATCTGAGTTAATCTGAGAAATTATTTGATTTTGCTGTTATGAGGTGAAGGCAAAATAGCCTTCCTTAAGTTTATGCTTTGACTTACTACATCTTCCTTACTTAGATTTCCTTTTTCTGATATCAAGATTACAATGGTAACTTTAAGAGTGACCTTAGTACAAAATTCTGTTTCGATGATTGGGAAATTCTTTTTTAAACAAGTCTTGATTATGGAATCTATCCATAATCACAATAGTCCTCTACACATGATTAATCTCCAAAAAGCCACATACTTAAAAAGGGTATATAATTAAAACTAAGTATTATCCTTGGCCATTAGGAAATGCTCTTCTTATCAGAGCTGCAGAATGCTGGCTGAAGTATTACATGGGTCTGTTGGGACTATGGTTAATGTATTAACATCTCTGGTTAAGTCTATAGTAACCAGTGGTAAATGTTATATATCATTTTTAATTTGTGCATTCCTAAGGGATGAAAGCTTTATAGTTCATCCAGCTGTGAAACAAAACCCCTCAGTGCTGCAGTGCTGGTATTAGCTGCACTCTACAAAATGTCAGGATTGATTGTGAAATGTGCTTTGTGATCCCTTTTTTGTCATTCCCGTAGTTTAGTTATAACTCAAGTATGGTTTTATGCAAATAAACATCATAGAAACATCGAACCATGGAATGGTTTGGGTTGGAAGGGAGTCTTCAAAGATCGTCCAGTCCAACCCCAATGCCTGTGAGTAGGGACATCTTTTACTAGATCAAGTTGCTCAAAGCTTCATCCAACCTGACCTTGAACACATCCAATGATGGAGCATCCTCAACTTCTTTAGGCAACCTGTTTCAGTGCCTCACCACCCTCATCGTAAAAAACGTCTTCCTTATGTCTAATCTAAATCTATGCTCTTTCAGTTTAAAACTGGTCCTCCTCTGAACCTGTTTTAATAGGTCCATATCTTCCTTGTGTTTAGGGTCCCAGAGTGCAGTACTCCAGGTGGGGCCTCAAAAGAGCAGAGGAGAGGAGGAGAATCAACTCATAACTCAATGTACTTGAGTTATAGCTCAACTTCTTTTTATGGAGCCCAGGATATGATTGACTTTCTGGGCTGTGAGTGCACACTGATAGCTCATATCTAATTTTTCATCTACCAATATCCCCAAGGCCTTCTCCTCGGGGCTGCTCCAAATCCATTCGTAGAATCATAGAATACCAAGTTGGAAGGGACCTCAAGGATCATCTGGTCCAACCTTTCTTGGCAAAAGCATGGTCTAAACAAGATGGCCCAGCACCCTGTCCAGCCAAATCTTAAATGCCCAATGTTATCCCACAGTCTGTTCTGATACTGGTGATTGCCCTGACCCAAGTGCAGGATCTTGCACTTGGCCTTATCGAACTTCAAGTGTTCATGATGATGAACTTCCTCATCCCTATGAGGAAAAGCCAAGGAAAATAAAATACCAGAGCCAACCTGTGTTCTCCAGCTCATGACATGGATTTGCATGGTGAGTTTAATCCCCATGTCAGGGTTTCCCCATGTCAGGCTTTTACCATGTGAAAAACAGGGAAACTATGCTCAAAAGGCAATCTTGGGGAATCCAAATGGTTTGCTTGGAGAAGGGACTACACAGCAGAAGCTTCTGAGGTCAGATTTACCAATTTACTTTGGCAACCAGCTACATGCACAATGAAGGGACAAGATCTATAGTTTGCTGTAATTTCTTCCCTTGAGAACAGTTCCAAGGTCTCCTTCTCTGCTTAGCAACCTGAGGTATAAGAAATGTATTTCATGGTGGTCTAGCATATGAAGCCATGGTAAAGATGTGGTTCTTTGAGAGTCTCTGTGAGACACAGAAGGAGGAGTTAATCTTAGTGTTTACCTCCTTTTAATGAACCAAGACTCACATTGGTGATGATGCTGTCTTAAAACCATGAAGAAATAATCTGCCTTTATATGCTTCATAAAATAGATAGCAGGCATGAAAAACTGAGTATACAGAAAAAAAAAAAAAAAAAAAAAAAATGCAGAAGTGGGGCCACAGAAATTCCAAAAATGGAAAAAACCTCCAAGTATTTACCAGACTAGGTCATACACCAAAAGAAAGGAACAGAGGAAGTTAATCCCCCAGTTTTTGAAGCCCAAAATCTTTTACAGGATGTCTTTGTAGTGGGCAGGTTTAGCAAACACAAGATTTTAGTCTTATCATGGGGGATACTGAATGAAAGTCCCAGCCTTGTATCAGGCAGGAAATCAGATTAACTGAACCTTTCTGAGTTCAAAAATAGTTGAAATCTGATCAGTGAGGCCCATCTATCAGATGAACTGAAATAGGCTGGCATCCCATAGAAGACCAATAACAGTAACAGGAAGATGTATAGAAGTTGAATTAAATTTGCTTGGGAAAACATGCATCTGACGTTTCAGCATGTATTTCACCAAATGTAACAAGACTGTTTGAGTGTAAGGCTTTTTATTATTGTTATTTAATATTAGAGACAATATAATCTCAGCTGGTATAACACAACACAACCCTACTGAAATCAGCAGAGCTATACTGATTTATAGCAACTGACGATCTCGTCCTGTATTTTTACATTAATAAGCTTAGAAAAGCTATTTCTTCACAAATAGGAAAGCTAATTGTCTGACCTTTCAGCCTCACCCCTTTTGAGAGCTGTCTTGGGGATTTATGGAGAAGAGTTATGAGAAACAACCTGTCTCAGGACAGGGTTAGCTGAACCTCTGCACTGAAGTTTCCCTGAGCATGACTATGCTATCCAATGGGGCATGATGCCAGAGCAGCTGAGGTGCCTTAGTTACTGAAGCTGTTGTAACTCATACTACAGCCATAAGACAGATCTGGAGCTGAACTTCAGCGTCTGATGTGCAGGTGGGTCCTGGGAGTTCAGGAAGAACCATCTTTGGCTTTTCTTGTCATGGTATGAAAACTGCAATCCTTAGACGGGGTCATGCTCTTCTTTTTAAATGCTTTTCACTTTGTGGGCTGGACTAAATAGATTTCACAAAGCTATGTTTTATTCTATTCAGAAACTTCAGCTGGTAGGTTTGACCAACTTTTTCCCTAACACAAAACAATTCTATTTAGCACTTGGTAACATACTTAGAAAACACGAATTTTAACAAAGTCATTGTTTTAAATTCTACCTACTGTTTATATTCTATCTCTCTATCCATCTTGTAGTTATTTACAGCTAATCTTATATTTCACTACGAATCAAACAAGATAAACTTTCCTCTTGAATTACTGGGGCAGAACTAAATCAATCTGCAACCCCTTAGTCAGCCCAGATCCTGCTGTGTCTTTGGGTCTTACAGTCTTGTTCCCCTTTGTTCCTGCTACCTTGAGTGCTCCCCATGAGAGTGGGCTGGAGCCATTAAGACTGTTATCTCTAGTATTGCGTCTTAATGACCCTTAAGTGTAAGCTGTTAGGCACCAATTAGAAAGGCCTCCTCCCTCTTTCGCTAAGTGGGTAGACTCTATTAACTTGACAAATCCTCAAGGTGAAATATCTATTGGGTAAAGATTAAAGTTGTTTAGGAGTTTTTGCTTCCCAGAAGAAGCTGATTCAGCAAGACCAAAATGCTTATTAGGAATATATTGCTTTTGAAAAACACCCGGTGAAATTCAGCCAGAGCTTAATGAAACTGCTTGCTTTTCTGCTGATGCATTCAGCGGGGAAACCTGACGTCCTTTACCATATGCAGGGATACAGGGGGATCACACGATGAGTACTGCCGGAAAATCTCAGTGCTTTACTGACATGGAGCTGAGAAATTAGAATTTTTTAGATCACCTTTTTTAGTTTGGTTGAGAAGTGCTGAAGTGTGTATTGATAAATTCAGTCACTTCAGACCCTTCTGTATAGCCTATCTATATGTCCATCTATCTGTTGCTCAGTTATGTCTTGGCTTCTCAGACTCCCCCTCTTGTAAATCATATAGAAACTACAAAAATACCAGGACCTGTGAATGACCAGAGGACCTGGATTGCTGGGTTCGACCCTATTTATTTTAAATAATTTCTTGTTTATTGTAAGCATTTTAGTAAAACTACATTGAAACTATTCTGCTGCTTTCACAATGAAGCACTTCTGTCTCTCTCTCCCAATGTTGGTATTTTCTGTGGTCAGGAATTGTAGCTTTTACTTCATTTCTAATATTACAGTGCTGATAGTACGAGACGTGGAACTAACTTCACTAATTATCAAAAGACACTCCTACCTTTATTATGCATCTCAGACAAGAGCGTATGAAAAATAATTCTGTAACACTGTTGTAGAATATTATCTGCTTCGTGCTTATGGTGCAAGGATATAGGAAAATTTTATATCCATCATGAAAGTTGCATCAGTTTGCATCAAATATGGATCTTTTTATGCAAATAGGATTCCCCACTGCTTACATTACAGCTTGCTGCTAGAAACCAGTACCTGCAAATTCTCTTTCCTTCAATGTGTTGGAGATTTCATTTCTATTGATGACAAATGCTATTACACAGTAAGGGATTATAGGAATTGATTTAGAACAAAAAATATGAGAAGGATTATATATGCAAATGGAGGAAGGAAGGCCAAAAGAGTAGTTTAGAATGCAGGAAATGATGGAATAAAAAGTGGGAATAAGAATGTACATGCAGAAAATAGATGACATTTCTGATAGTGAGAATTAGACTGTGTGACAGACATCATGCAAAAGTGAATATACTCAGTGTTAGAATAGCCTTTGGCACAATTGGAACATTTTTTAATATTAGCATGGGAAGGATACTAGGGTTTTGACTATGTGACTTGTATGTGGCTTTCCAGGCCATATATTCTGCTAAACAGGAAATGCATTTTTTTTTTTTTTTTTTTTTTTTTTTGGTGGAGCTTAGATGTGTACCAGAATATGAGGTTTGCTCCTCCTTACTGGATGTCTCTGATTGTTCAGCTTCTCCGTCACCATAAAGCTGGAGAAAATAACTGGGCTCAGTTATGCTATTTTGCCAAAGCACTCATGCTTTCAAAAAGCTACAGGGCCTGCAGTGTCTAAACTTGATCAGTTTAGTTTTCTTTGCCACTGTTTTAAGTGTATAGCTCCTGGAAATGAGTCGGCTTTAATGAGAAGAGGCATGATTGTTCCCATGTATCATTCTTATAGAACTACAAGAGCAGGACAATGTGTTAATTATCCAAGTATACAATCCGCTATCCAGAGAGACAGAGAATAAACGCTTTCTTTTCTATGAAAAGGCTTTTGCATAAGGGAATCTCATTGTAAAATCTTTGCCTTCCATGCAGCTTTGAAACAGAGCTGAAGGAATGATGAAGAATGATTATGGAGGAATCTGCATCTACTACAAACTGCGTGATTTTCCTGGGGCTGCTGCTAGAAACATATAAAGGACAGACATTGTTTTGCTCATTAGATTTTCTCCCTCTATCCAATTTTAGGTTTTAAATAAATATTTTTCCTAAAAACTATAAATCCTAAAGGAAAGAGAAGGGAAGGAAAAGATTCAAGAATATCCTTGGACAAAGGGGTTTTTTCCTCCTAGAACTGAATTCATGAAGAAAGTGCATACTCCTATGTAGTTGGAAGCTAAGTTTGTAAGTTTGTTCTACAGACACATGATACAAGCCTTTTTTTCCCTGATTTATTACTGTAGAAAGAAAATAAAAGGTGATTCCATCTTTTTCATGCATTTTAATATTCAATTTGTGGTTTTGCACTAAATGTATACATGTAATAAAATACACATCAGAGAAACATTTCCCACATTTAAAAAAAAAAAAAGTTCTCTTGCTGAGCTAAATTCAAAACAGGAAACAGAGATCTCAGTAGTATTTATTCTTTGGTTATACTTATAAAGTCTGGCCTTTAGTACTCTGAATGCCAACAGGTTAGTTCTGAGCTTTTAATCAACAGGGAGACTTCCATAGGCTGCTACTGCATGGAAGGATCAGTTAAGATGACCAACCAATATCCAGAAAAAGAAAATCAAGTCTTGATTTTTTACAGTTCATATGCACAATAAGCATTTTAAATAAATAAATTGCTATAGATAATTAAATTGCTGCAGATATTACTATTTTCAGAGAATTTTGAAGTATTCAGTGTTTATTAAAGAAGTTCCTGTTCCTCTGAACACTTGCAAGGTGCCACATTAGTTGAGAAAAAACCTTTTTTTTTTTAAAAAAAAAGAATGTTGTCCTTCTTTCCCCCAAACTTAGTAACATTTTTTCCTTTGGGAATGTGTTTTTCTCTCTCTTCTACCTGCCTGTGATGAACATTCCATCAAAGGCAAGAGAGGACTTGTTCAGTTCTTCCAAGAACAGTGGTCATACATCTTCCTTATAGATGTACACGATTAGGTAATAAAAATCAATTCAAATGTTTCCAAAGTAATCAAATAGCCATTGGTTGAATTTTCACCTGACAGCAAAAAAGTATAATGTATAACAGAGTATAACACAAAGTGCTGTTTTTTATAGTAGGAATACGGAGTTGTTTTTCACCGAAGCTAACTCCTTTCAGAGATAATTACCTTGTTTATTTACTAATGATCACTCCAGATACAAAGCTATGTCTCCCTAAAACATAGGATTTTCACAAGAAAAAAAGTGCTGTTAATTTCAGAAGGAAATTTTATATCTTTCTCTATATTTAGAAATCATTAAGCAAATGATTTGTCAAATTGCATGTAATAGATTTACTTTTATTGATGTTGATCTTTCACAATATTGGGAGAGAGGAGTAATAAAGATAAAATCTGTGAAAGATGCCAAATGGAGAACATTAATTTCTATTTTTCCTAATTAAACAGGCTTTGTAAGTAAACAGTCCTAAACTTTATTGCGACCTCTTCTCAGTCAAGATGAATACACTTATAAGAACTGCCATAATAATCTTATTTAATACTCTCTATGGGCCTGTTACATAAAACTTTAATGAATAATTTGTCAACACTAGACATAAATCTCTCTGCTGATGCATATCTTAATCTTTTTCATAATTTTCAGGTCAAAGTCTATTATGCTTAATGCAAAAAAAATATATATATCTAAGCAATATTAAAGATACTGTATTCAGACAGGTTTATTGCACAGAGGTACATCCATTCACTTTACATGTTCTTCATTGTTAGCAAAGATATATCTATTTGCAATAGTAGATTCAAATTGCACCTTTTATTTCACTACCCAGCTGCATTATAAGATTTCCTGGGCTCCATTTAATTTATTGCATCTTCTTGTAATGCAAAGAAAACACCTACTTAAAAAAAAAAATCTACATATCAAATTATATAGAGACTTCATACTGGGAGAGAGATTATTAAAATGTGATTTATGTTTCTGAATCTGAAGTAAATCACCTGATTGTGAAACAGTTTCTAAAAGAAGCTAATTTCTCTTACTTGTTTTTAGCGTATTGTAATTTAAATTAAAGGTAAGTTTTCCTGCATTTTGTGATTTTGCAGGGCCATTTCACAAGTTTCCTTTTAATCTGTGTGGCTGTTATAATTTTGTTTATTTCTAGTTCAATGTTCTTATTTAATTATTTTTTTCTTTCCTTTAAATAGACTGAAATTAACAGTGTCCCCCGCATTTTAGGTTATTTTACTGATGGTTTTGCACCAATTAATTTTTCTCAGAAAAGTTTTCAATTAAACCCCTGGTGATAGGAGGTGGAATTCTCCGACACTAATCTGGAAATTCCACCTCCCAATCACTGGGGGGTTAATTGAAGGTTTTTCTGTGGAAAAAATTGATTGGTGTATAACCAATCAGCAAAATATTATGAGACTATAAGGAATACTGTTAACCTTGGACTATCTAAGGAGGAAATATTGCCTTATTTGAAAGAAAAAAAAAAAAAACGAACCACAAGAAACATGAAATGGGTCGACATACTGAAAGAAGAATTCATTAGTGAGCTCTCAGATGAACTCTCATTTCCTTTTAACACACCACCTTCCTGAAACGGCTCTCTCATTTCAGCAAGGCATAGTATGTCCTGTGCTCCTGAGGGACGAGCTGGTTGAAAAGGACAGTGCTTTCCTCCAAGTTCTTACTTGGTGTTAATCGGCAAATTGGTTCCTGTGCCTTTGATCTATGGATCTATGGATCTATGGATCTATGGATCTATGGATCTATGGTAGTTAAAAGCAGTGAAGATTCCCAAACCAGCAGTTTTCAAAGAATTAAAAAGTCCCCACAAGTAACTGTATTTGCCTCAGACTACAAGCAAAATGGACAACGTCACAACTCTGAAGAAATTTTGACTGCTTTATTTGGTGGTATGATACGATAAAACCTCCAGAACTGGGAAAGATGCAGATTTTGTATTGAATAAAAAAGGGGTTCAAAACCCAGGAGCTGGAGCTCCAGCATTATTGAAATATATTATTTTAAATGTAAAATAACATTTATTCTCCAATCAATAGACTCCTTGTAAATCATATCCTGGTGTGAATGAATTTCATAGATTACATTAAAAATGCTTGATATGCATCTGTCATTCTTTGCAGATCTGCTACTTTAGCTTAATGCATTGAGCAGCTAACGGAATATGGATTCAAAAAGAAGAAATAATTACTCAACTATAGTCCTCCATTGATCTTGTAGCTTGATAGCTAACCAGAAGCAGATTTTCTTATTCTGATCCACTAGGCACAGCCTCTAATAAGCCTTTTATCTGCTTTTCAGTCATTCCTGAAAAAGCATTTGTCAGGAGTGAGGGAGGTGTCCTATTTTTTGTAGGTTTTATGAGTGTTTTGCTAGTACTAAATGTATGAACAGCCTAGCTGTTCACCCTCAGCTGAACGATCAATAGATTGGAGATATGCTGCTTCTTGCTCACTCTGTAACCCCACGATTAATGATCCAACAGCTGGAGCAGCTCTGCTGTGAGGACAGGCTGAGAGAGTTGGGCTTGTTCAGCCTGGAGAAGAGAAGGCTGCGGGGAGACCTGATTGCGGCCTGTCAGTGCTTAAAGGGGGCCTATAGGAAAGAGGGGGAGAATCTTTTCAGTAGGGACAATGGTGACAGGACAAGGGGTGATGGTTTTAAGCTGAAACAGGGTAGGTTTAGATTAGATGTAAGGAAGCAATTCTTTACAGTGAGGGTGGTGAAGCACTGGAAGGGGTTGCCTAGAGAGGTGGTGGAGGCCCCATCCCTGGAAACATTCAAGCCCAGGTTGGACGGGGCTCTGAGCAACCTGATCTGGGCAATGGTGTCCCTGCTCACTGCAGGGGGTTGGACTAGATGGGCTCTGGGGGTCCCTTCCAACCCAAAACATTCTATGATTCTATGATTTGCATTCCTGTCTGCACAGTGGGGCCAATTAATCGGAAGAATGGAAATACATTCTCCTGTAATTCCCCACAGCCAGCTGGCTAATACGTTTATTCATCGTGTAGATTCAAAACCTTCCAGGGTGACAACCTAAACTAAACTGCTCTTCAAAGGCAAAAAGCCACTGCTACCACATCCTCCTTACAAGGAAGCTCTGACCTGCTGTCCACACCACTTTCATTTTCCACTTTTATGGGACCACCCAACTCAGACCTCCCAAAGGCAAGAGGAGGGGTTTCTGGTATCCTTTGATCCTTTATTCTTTACAGTTCTTAATGCCACGTATTTCCTACTATTTAGCATAGTGGATGTGGCTAATCTCAGTAGAGACACGAAATAACCCCCTGTCTATGGATAGAATGTGTAGCAGCCTGATGAGTTCTTCTCCTGGAGTCAAGCGCTTAAGGGGGGCAGTGCTGATTACCACTTTATCCAGCTATTTTCTTATCAGTTGAATGAGTAAAATCAATATTTTTCATGTAGTATTCCTGTTAACTCATATTGCCAAAATCTTTTTTGCTATGGAGGGTTATTTCATTACCAAATTACTCTGAGAAACACTTTCTACCTACATTGTGCAATTCATGTTATGAGAACAACCAGATTTCATGCTGAGACTCTGAGGTTTTGTAGAAGCCAAGCAGATGTCCAATGTGGACTTCAACAAAGATCTGGAAAGCTGCCAATATAAAAGCACCTTTTTATTTTGTCATGAAAACATTATTAAAGAGTTTTTCTACCTTACCTCTGTAAATGGCTGCATGTGTCATTTGACCATTCTCTTGTACTTAGAAATATCCTGGAAGATGACAACCTGATAATCTCACAACCATTCAATAAAACACTGGAATTTATATCACCTCAGAAGTCTAAGGAAATAATTGATGATTCACTAAATATGTTTCAATAACAATAGTTAGAATACTATTCTACAAAATATATGAAGAAACCATGATTTATTAGTATCCCAAAATCTATAGAAGTGATCATATTTCTTAAAATGCTTCAAAAGTATGAAGATGATTAAACTGGCTTCTCAGCATACTCACTGATATAGATACACAATAATGTATATTCGACAAATATTTATCCATCCATCTTCCATTATCATTCAATGAGAACAGGACGTCAAACTCTTTTTCCTCCTAAGAAATCCCAGAACCTGATGCTTCAAAGAAGGAAGGAAATTATGTAAAGACATTTATCAAAATGATCATTAGCTTGCATGATAAAAGAAATTCAGATTGTGGCTCTGAAGAGATGCATCGTAACATTTAAAATGCTGAATAAAATACAATGGCATTTCAGATGTATGCTGGAGTGAAAGTAATAGATCTCATTCTTTCATTTACTTGGATTGTTTGTCCACTCATTAAATTTATGGTTCAAGCTAAAAGCATCATAAATAAAGTTAATTCTAATCAATCAAATTCAGTTATGATTTTTTCTCTTTGATATCCAGATATTTTTCTGATGGATTTCATAGATATCTGCAATCATTATCTGTCGGCAGCTTTTGAAAAGTAAAATTACTCTTATCACTAAGCAGTAGATTTACTCAGCTTATATTCACCATGAACAAATTAATACCAGGTTTATTAGATGAATATAAGGAGTATGATTGAAATTTATCAAAATGTTTGTATGTGTATTTAATCTAAAATACGTGACCAGCTGATCCTTGTTCAACCAATGTTGCCTGTCCCCAACTCCATTTTCCTACATGCTCAGTGTGCATAGTCACTACCCTACAGATCTTGTGCTCTACTTGGAAGCTCTGTTTAAGATCTGGACCTTTTGTTCACAAAATAACATAGTGTAACTTATCTCCGTGGTCTAGAGAGGGAAACGTGAAGGGTCATGTGTTTTAGCACTGCAGCGGGAGAGAAGAGTTCTGGAGTAAATTTATCCCTATCTTATTACAAAATATACATGTTTTGCATTGGTAAACTTCAAGAATTTTCCCAGATGACTGTAAGCTGTACACTCGAAATCACAATATTGCAAGAAATCAAGCATGAGGCTAACACAACCAAATACTGCCCCTTTTTACATAGTGTTAATTTAAATTGCACATCCCATACTGCTTATTTGAACTCCAATAAATATTTAGTTCTTGTCCAGTTTGTTATTTGGATTTTCAGGCTACATTTATTTGAAATCATAATCTCAGAATAATTTAGACAGGAAGGTATATCAGGGGTCATGTCATCAAACTTCCTGCTCAAAGCAGGGCCACCTTCAAAGTTAGATCCAAATTCAAAGTTAAATCAGGTCCTTCTGACCTTACGTAGCTATGGATAGATATTCCACAACCTCCCTGGGCAATCTTTTGATCCCGCTTTAGGGGGGGGGGGGGGTGTGGGGGGAATCTTCATGATATCTAAACAGAATTTTCCTTGCATAAAATTCTGTCTGTTACTTCTCATTCTACCATAATGCACTTCTTAAAAAAGTCTGGCTCTGTCTTTTCTGCATCTTCCCACTATGTATTTAAGACAAAAATATGGTCTTCCTTATATGGAAATATAGTAGTCTGAATTTCTCATTCTTCCTCCACTTCTTTTTCCACCACCAAAATTTTATTTGAGTGATTGTAAAAGAACCATTTTTATATATTTTTGCAATAAAGCTTAGAGATGTATGAAACCATGATGTATTGTTTGAATTAGGTATAATTTTAAAGTTAGCTATAATTGCTCAATTTCAAGTACCTAAAGGCTCTATGTTACTGCTGTGAACAATGAAAGTTATTTCTAAAATAAAGATACTGTTTTGCTTTGTTTTGTTTCACTTTCAAATGCCTCTACACGTTTATTCTTTCATATGCAAAAATGACACAAGCTGAAATATACCTGAAAGTGTCAACTCATTGTGATTTTAATTCTAATAAAAATTGTAATTTCCAAAAAGCAAACAGCAAGTGACTGTTAATGTGAGAGCAGTGACTACAATTAGATAGTCTCAAATGTAAATTTCTTATCAATATTTTAGATGAATATCTCTGGCTATGTTTTTTAAAAAGGTTGTATTTGAAATTCAAATCAAAGGTAAGTTAGCTGACTTCTCTGAAAATCTCTAATAAACAACAGCAAATTTATTTTGTTATTGTCAAACAGAATTAAGCAGACACAGACAATATTGTTATTTTGCATTTTCAGAAGTATATGGAAAGTAACATGTAGTGATGGGCTTATTATTTTCTGGGAAATCAAAATTATTCCTCTAAATAAAGCCATCTTGATTTCACCTTATTTTTCAGGTTGTTTTCCATTACTATTGTTGTAACAGAGATATAAACTAACACCATTGACTATTTCATGGAAAGCCTTTATTAAATAATACTGCAAAATAACAGCTATTTTCTTTGACTGAAAATAGAGCAAATCATACTTAATCCAAGCCATCTTTCAGCAAATTCATTTAAAAAATAATCTCCCATCATTGAGCCACTCCTACTGAAGCCATCCCCAGGAGCATGGTTTTTGTTGTTTGGAAAAAAAACAACCAAACAAACAACACCTCCCCCCCCACCCAAAAAAAAAAAAAAACCCAAAAAACAAAAAACAAAAAAACAAAACCAACAAACCAAAAAACCACTGTGAAACTTGCTATTGTTGAGAGTCAACAGCCATTTTAGCTCTCATTTTGAGAGACACAGCTAAAGTGGGCAAAGCTGTAATCACAGTTCTCACCTATCTTAGCTATGTGTTGTGAGACCCAGCATTACTGAAGAACAGCCAGTCAGACTTCCAGGTTCACTAGTTAATGCCCTTGTAGATTTCTAATAATCCTCATTCTTTGTTGCTCAGTGGCAGCAAAATAAGTCAGGATTGATCTAATCAAATAATATTATAATATATATTCCTATGCACTTATATAGAAACTAAAGTCATAAGACTGAAATTGTAAAACTAAACCTGAAAAAACAGCTAACAATTAAAAAAATTGAAAGGCTTATAACAATATCAAATCTATGTGTCTGTAACAAAACTACTTTCTTATCCTTAGGTAACGAAAAGCAAGAGAACAATAAAGATAACTTGCATAAATTATTAACCTCAATTACAGAATTTTATCACAGGAAATGAAATAAAGCTTTGGAGAAAGTCAATTATTTCACTATTTTGATACTGCAAACAAATTATTTTTCTATTCTCTGAACTGCAATATAAGAAAAAAACTAATTGGTTACAACATTTCCATCTTATATTTTAGTTCTGGTAGAATGTACCACCAAACTCGTCTCTAGTCTGCCCTTCCAAGATCCTACAGGATCCTCCTCTAGTTTTGTTTTATGGGTGGGGTTTTTTATGGTTGTTTTGGGGTTAGGATGTTTTTTGGCTATTTTTCTTACCAAATCACAACCCTTAATGAATGAGTTAGGGGGGTTTCTTTTACTGTTGCTCAAAATGGGAAAGCTTGATTTTTGGCATCCTTTCCTCATGAACTTGAAAGCTGCTCAAACACATAGATATGCATAAGGTTACACTTTCACACTCTCTAATTAAGGAATAAAAATGATGTATGTGTCTCAGATCACAAAAAAAAAAAAAAAATAAAAAAGGCAAGACTGTAAAAGGGAAATGAGACACTTGTGATGACAGGGGGTTCACAAATCTTTGGCCATCAAAGTCTTTTTACCAGAATTTCAAAGCCAGAGACACTACTGCACTGTCATCCTCATTCCCCTTTTTCCAGCTAAAGGAAGAATGGTCAGGAAGTTACTGATACTGTGATCAGTCTTCTACCACAACATTTTTCCACCATGTGGCCTGTTGATGCTAGGAGTAAGAGTGTCCTATCCCTAATTTTTACTTATGTGATTTTCTGTCTTTACTTTTCCTTCATTTCCTCACACAAAGTGGGAATTAAATTTACAGCGGGGATATGTTACTTCTCTTCCCAGAATTGAAGGCAAAGCATCTCTAAGTCACCTTGACTTCAGGTACAGTCATGCCTAAGTAAACGATTGAGGAAAATGCTCACTTTATGTTTGCCACAAGGAATGCATATACAAAATATAAATTGAGAAATACAGAATAGGGAAAGCTGGCATGATTGGACAAGGCAAAAACCTCTGTGATGACTTTCATGAAGTTAGGAATTAATTTGTGTTACACTCTGCATGTAGTCAGTGGAGACAGGTTCCCACAGATCCAGACTTTATTAGGCAAAATGACTCTCTGGAAGTATCCAAGCCCCTGCACTGAATTTTGAGAATTTAACCACTCATCAAGAGAAGTATTAATTTGACTAAAATCAGATGTCTATATTATAAACCTCTATACCTGAGGTAGTTGTCAAAATTAGTATCATAGTGAATAGAGGGAACATGGTACTTTCAAAGTGTGTTTCATCTCTTCTTACTATGGACGTCTACCATAACTCAGATATATTGCCCCCCATAGCATATTTTTCTCTATAAAATAGAGTCTGAGGTGATGAACTCAGATACTGATAGGCAGGATAAATCCTATCCTCTGTAGTAAACAGAAGAATCTAGTATTTTGGTATTTGGAGACTGAATGAGTTCACATAACTCTGCTTAGAAAAAAATGCCTATATACAAAGTGTATATTCCCACCTACACAGCTTCTCATTTTTCTTTATATTTCCCTGTAATTATACTGTAGAATAAAGGACAATATTGGGGATAGAGATTTTATTTCCATAATATTTATTACCGTGGGATATCACTGAGGCCAAGAACACAGCAGGATCAAAAGGAAAAAACAACGACAACAACAACAAAAACAGGATAAGCAGCTATATAGATAACAAGAACATCCGCAATTATATTAGATTTAACAAAAATTCTTAAGGGATATAAACCTTATATCCCTTCATGCTTCAGAGCATAAGCTAATCACTAACTGATGGGAATTAAGAAACTTCTGTTATGGAGAGGTTAGTCCCTAATTGCTCACTACAGTATTTCTTGTAATATCATCTGAAGCAAATAACACTGGCACTGGATACTAGTTTGATATTATATTGTAATGTCTATCTTGCTGTCTTGTGGCTGTAACATACAAAATGTAAATCCATGTTTATCCTGGTTTCCTAAAGAAATGAAGCTTACGTGACCACACTATCTGTTATCTGCTATACCCACCTAATAACTTTTCAATCCATTAGCCAGTTTCAACATTTGCCACAGGAGTTGAGCCCTGGAGGGTAATAAAATCCTACATATTCAGCAAAATCAGAAGTTTCACCAAGGAGAAAGGCCCAAATTAGTGTCCCACTACCAGGAAATCTTCAGAAAGAGCTCAGCATTAATTTGGTTGGTTGGCCTGCTGTCAGCCAACTGTGCCATTAATCCTGGCTGGTTAGCCATCCCATACACCACTCAGAAGAAGCTTGTTCATGCCATCTCCTTCACTGCCAGGAGTTGGAGGAAACAGGAGCAATGCGAGCAATTGCAGATGGAAGGGGTGAAGATTAAAGATGCAGATGTGGGCAGAAGGAACATCTGAAAGGCTAATGGGCATCTGGGCAACAGAAGCAATGCACAGAAGACCTGAGTTTATTCTTTTTTTCTGTTCGTAGAACAACTCATTTGAATGTTCAAGAAAAAATATGTCTGAATCACGAAGGTGACATAGGGCACTGCATGAGTCACTACGCCCTCAGCGTTCTCAACATCTTCTCCCCTACCTTTCTCCTTTTATTTCTGCATCAAAAAAGGGAGATCCATAGTGACTTTGATACGCTTATGCATAAACAAATACTGTCCTGCCTTTTTCATCTCCACAAAAAATATATGCCATGGATCCACCTTCGATTTCTGCTCAGCACACCACAGACAAAAAGTTCATATGTAAGAGTTTGCTTTGCTTCATTCTCAAAAATTGCACAATTAAACATGGTTGTATTGCTGCACTCAGAAAGGAAGATAGGAAAACCAGTAGTAGTATGACCTCATTTAAAATAGCTTGAGGGCTCTTCAAACTTACAGCATTTTTATCAGACCAGTGAAAGACTACCTTTCTGCTCTGTTATTCAACCTGTGTATGTCCATCCCACAGGGTTGACAAGGTATTTGTGGGAATCAGCTGTGCTGACTTTATACAAGTAGAGAATTTCCCTCTGCTGGGAGCACTCTCCACTTGCAGATGAAATACATTCACTGTACTGCAGAGCAGTGCAAAATGATTAGAGCTGAACCAAGACCTTAACTGGCACTCATTATTACGGTACGTCTACACTGTAAGAAGATGTGTGATTGCAGCATGTATCAGCATATTCACACTGCCTTTAATTTAGCCAGTGAAGATACCATGACACAGAGCTTGAGGCTGAGTTTTACAAGTCTGTTAGAGACCATTTTATACAGTTCTTATACAGTATGTGCATATATGTGCATATATGCACTTATATATATATGTAAAGATATATATTTGTAAGTATTTACATAGAGTAGACCAATAGTAGGAAATTAAATCAGGTCCAGGCAAAGGCAATGCATTCAGTTGTCCATTCTGGTAAACTACTGGACAGGCTCCTGGAATAGTTTTGTTCTGAGATCTAGCACAATTGCTCAGCCATGTACAGGAGTTGATGTGGCTCAAGAACTCTAGCTAATAGGCAGTTTACATGTATCTGTTCTGTATCCTCAGTTTTGGAGGCTAACAGTGCATGGACACAATTAGGATATAGCAATTGGCCTAAGGGTAGCAGAAAAAGCTCCAATGCTCTTTTATTGGTAGGGTGCAATCAACAACAAGTGGATGGTCACGGTCCCCAAAATGTCTACACAATAGCTATCCTTGATACACCCCTATGCTCAGCAATCAACTGTCCTCATCACTGAGCAAGCAGATTCTTGGCTAGATGAGGCACTGGTGAAAATTGTATTGTTCTCATGTTTTCATGCATGTGCATTTAAAGGATAACCTTACGAGCATTCCCTGTTTGCCTTAGATCCTGGCTGCCAGATCACCATTCTCTGATCTGTCTCTGTGGCAGCCGAATTCATGTAAGATGCTTAAATAACATTTCCAAGATACAACTCATAGTGGGGGCAGAGAAATTTAAGTGGATCATCATTAGACGCAGAAGTGAGTTTGCTGATCATTCTTCCAAGTTTTGTATAATATTTATCCCTGTAACCAGGCTTCTACAGGGGAAAGTGGCGGAGAGAGGAAGGTTTTTGTAAAGAGTATATAGATATACAGTGAAAGGACAACTTTCAAAGTTGATCCTATCCAATAAATGTCATTAATTGCATACTACACAGAGATGATATACCAGGAAGAAAGAGGAAAGGAATAAATTAATTCGGGAAGAAAGAATATATTTCTATATATATCTTAAGTATGTGATAAAGGGAATTCAGCACCATGCTTTCAAGAGCACCGAGAGAGGTCCTTACTTCTCCCTGAGTAGCTAAGTTGGCAGTTTTCAGACAGGAGGAAAAACACTCTTGCCAACTGTCAGTAACAAATTAAAAAAAATGACAAATTCAGCTTTAATAGAAACACTTGCACTGGGGAGAGCAAATAGCCAAGGAACATATGTACGAATTTTAAAGCATATGGGCTTCTTACTCTCCTAGTAATTAATATAATACTATGAGAGCATTTAGGTTCTCTCTTTTTTTTTTCTTTTTTCCTCCATATACTGTGTATATAGGAGGCTGTTGGGGACATAATTAACACTTGCTGCTGTTATACATTATAAAGGACACTTGAAAGACATGTATTGGTAATTGGATACATTAAAAACCAGAAAGAGATAATAGAGCAGTAGATCCTGAAAAACAATAGCATTATTAAAGAAGAGATAATAGATCCTTCAAAGTACAAACTACTCACCCAAAACTAGAAACTAGAAAACTACAGGAGATAACTTGACTCAAGCTTTCCCTTGCAAACTACACATACCATTATTCTCTTTTAATGCTATGTTTCAGACAGCTACTGAAAACTGACTACTGTTTCTAGAGAATCCATGGACAATCTGTGCTCTGTAAAATATCTTATCCACTCTGTGCAAACAATTAACTTAAACTCAGCAAAAGTAAAAAAAATGCCTTGATTCACCTATGTTTTAGATGATGGCATGACGTGAAAAAAATCCTGAGATGATTCTGAGCAGAGAATGATTAGATAAGAAAAAAAGCAAGAAATTTCTATGTAGAGACTGAAGAAACTGTCACCCTTTAAACTAAACAGGAGGTAAATTAATGATAAAGAAAAGTTAAAGGTTTTAGTCTGAAAAATATTCTTTTAAAGAGAGGATTTAATTAAAAATCAACTGTAAATAGTGATTGCTTTAGGGTTTTTAATAGCTTGAAATCTACAATTTTTAAAGAAATAGATTTTTAGCTTAAATCTAAATTTTATCTAATTCCAGTAATTTTTAAATATTTACTTGTCTGAAAACTTTGGGTTTATTCTCCTTTGTTTCTTCCACCACCCTCACCCCCTCCAGTTCAAAAAACTGAAGAGGGGACTTGCACTTTCCACACAAGGTTTTCTGTTTTTTTCTTTCTCTTCAACACAATTTGCAAATCTTCCTTGAGACTAGTAAAGGTCTGGACTATCAGAAAAGAAAATAAGATTTTATAACTCTGTCTTTTGGAACAGCCACCTCTGCTATTGGGAGCACTTCAGAATATAAGACAACCAGTAAATGAAAGAGTTTTGGACTGGCCAGGTTATAACATAATTGTCCATAAGAGGATTTCTCATTCTCTTTATCTCAAGTATTTGATATTGGCTTTCTGTCAGAAATATGATATCAGACTACCTGGACAATATTTGCTGTAGTATAGTAATTCCCATGGCCCTGTAACTTCCTTCAAAGTTCACAGATTCCAGTTGCACATGCATTTCTCATAAAAAAATATAAAAATAGATTTTAAAATGCCTAGCACTGTTTTCTAATAGTAGATCTGAACAGTGCAACAACAGCGTTTCTGATCACTCTGTAGATTTTTGTGACTTTTTGGGTCTGGGGGGTGTGGCTGAATAGAGAGTTACTCAAAATGCTGACAGACAGCATGGTGCATGGTTTTAACGGCCACAGTTCCTAGAGTACATGTTGCAAATATGAATTCAGATGTTATTTAGATGCAACAGCATTCATTTCTGTTGAAAAGTATTTCTTTTGTCTTCCACAACCTTGTTACTGCTACTTTGTCAAAGAAAGTCAAAATAGTATTTTTCTCATCCAGAGTGCAATAGAAACTATGAGGTTTTGGTGAAAAAAAAAATTTGGAAGAGCACTAACACCAAGTTCATTGAAAATATTCAGAACTACAATGCTAATATTTGCATCTCCAAATTCAGTATTTATAGGCTGAGAATATTCTCCAATATTTGCTTAAAACTGACTATTATCACATGCATTCTGCCATTAAATTCACTTTATAGAATATTCACAAAAGGCAAACACAAAGGAAGCAAAAAAGCTACTGAGGAGAATTCAATTATTTTACTTGAGTGCATACCCCTAGAAATAGTTCATAAGTATTCATTCAATATTGGCACCTATTGCTATGTCAGTAAGTCAAATTATCTTTAAGCAGCACCATTAAAACATCATCACTTTTTCTTTACTAATTTATAATTGTAGTTCTCTTTGCTAGACTGGGTCAGTGCACAATTGTCACTCAGGAGCAAACCAGATCCATTATTGCTCCCTTTTTTAAATGAAAAGGTAAAATTGTTGCACAGATATTCTCAATATAGGGATCAGAAACCATGGCATGCGTGACAGAGTAGTCCTGCTCTTGTCTTGACAGCTGGAATGGAAAATGGTAGTCATGGTTAGGTGGGAGTATAGGTACCTTCTTTGCCTTCTCTGAGAAATGGGCTTTGGGCATGGAAAGTCTTGAGATTTCCAAGTTAATGAGAAGAAAACCAAGCAACCTTGAAAATAGGAAATTAATATTATTGGGAGAAGATAACTATCTCTTCTGGAAAGAGACGGCAACTGGAACTAGCAACAATTCAGTAAGATCCTTGAGTTGTTTCAGCGTTTACAGTCTGCAAGCCCGTAGTGATGAAGCATAAAGAAAAGCCTCAGTATGAACTTGTTAAACCAAGAAACTCTGAAACTAAGTTACTCTACAGGGCTATTGGGGGTAAAAATAGTTTTTACTGACAGGTGAAGAGTTAACGGACTAGTTGAACTACTTATTCTCAGAATATGAAGAAACTCTAGAAACTTACTGTAGTTTTAAAAAATTAGCAATTTTAGTAGAAACAGATTATATCTTCAAATACTTCCCAACACTCTAAATACGTGTTCTCTCTCTGAATGTCTCTTTTGTAACTCCACTGTTACTCTGGGGATGAACAATAAAGCATCTCTTCTCCCTTCAGCCTGCTACTCTTAGTGCTTTTGAATCTAGCCCATGCAGTGAAAATGGCCTTTTGCCTTCTCTAACTTTCTGCAGTTCATCAACTGACTGTTGCAGCATAATAGATCCCCCTGCAAAGAAAGGTGCTAGAGAATTGGGAACTATAAAGATGGAACCTCCAGACAGTCATTCAAACAGGCTTGCTAAAGACCAAGTCTTTCAGGTTACTAGCAAATTACCTGGCATCCCAAGGGGCTCAATTTAACAACAGTGATCATCAAGCTAGTTTATTGCTACCCTCTCTCTGGAAGTTGAAAAAGCTCTTTCCTTTTTTCTTCTGTAAAACTCTTCAGCTTCAGAGTATTTGGTTTAACAAGCTCAGCTCAACATGGAATTAGCTATAGATGTATTTCTTTATTCCTCTCCCCTCTGCCTTCCCTCCGACCTTATTAAGGGGTAAAAACTCTCTGAGATTAACCACTGCCTCTCAACAAATAAAAATTATCGGAGAAAACAGATTTAATAATTATTTTGCAACATGCCCGTTGCCTTATATGTATTTGCTTATCTGCTTTTTTGTGCAGAATTGTGCCCTGTTTACATAAGAATCTCAACCTTATGACTCTCAAAGGTTGAACTTTGAAAAACTAAACAGTTCTGCTATAATTAAGAAATTGAAATAAAACTAAACTGGATCTCACTTCACTAAGGACACAGCAGGTGGCCAGAACACTAGCCACTTCTATCGTTTTCTTGAGAATATAATAAATCCTCTAATCTTTTAGACCTATGAGACTGTTCATGTCTATTTCAGTCAAAACAATTTCTCATCTAGTTGCTTTTAACATCACCAAAGTTTGGTAGATATTCATTATATCAAGTATCACCTTGTAGCATTGTCCTGATCCCCTTATTTTTTTAAAAAGCATGAGGAACCCTAGGGTATATGAAATTCAGAAGAGTAGCAAGCATACCATATACACCTATGATTGGAGGCAGAAGCTGCCTTATTTTACTAGCAAAATCAACTCAGCAGCACAAAAGTAGCACACTCCCAGACGTAAGGATAAGAGACCTTCCTCCAGGCTATGGATTATAGCTCATGTATTTGGGTTACATTAGCATTTCACACTATAGAGGCTTGATTCAGCCATAAATTCCACCAGTGTAACAAAGGATGAAGGGTCTGAAGCTACAAAAAGTTTACCCAGCATGGCCTGCGCTCCCTCCTCACTAGTCTGGCATGGAGGGATGCACCACAGCTGCAGAAGAACAAGTCACAGACCAAAGAAGTACAGCCCACAGACGTATTTAAATCTATGCCTTCAGCATGGATCCTGCCTTTTTGCAAACACTCATATACTCAAAGATTTCCAAACCCTTTACCTCAAGGCTAGGAAAAAATGTTATTAAATGAATAGGGCTCCATTTGTATCACACATTGCTGATACATAGTCCTTGATCCTAAATCCTCGAAACAGCGCTAATATGTTCCTCAAAAATATATTTCCTTTCTTTTCTCCCTCTGGTTTATCAAACTGCGCATATTTCAGTCTATAGCAAGAGGATGTCATGTCATTATTTTCCTCACATATCTTTCCATTCCTTTTTCACAATTGAATCAATCTATCTGACCTGTGCGTTAGAAGGGGCAGTGCCCAGCGGACAGTGAAGTTACACGACAGCGATGACGTTCTTCACCCCGTATACTCATGCTGCACTCAACAAGGACTCGTGGAGTAAATGAGATTACTGCTTTCCCCCTTCCCCTCCCAACCTCCCACTTACAAAATCTGCACCTGGGTTTGCTTTGGCAGCGTAACAACATTGTTGCATCCTATCCAGCAGGTACAGTGAGATGCTGATTATAACATTTGGGATTGCTTCTTTTCCTGTTCTTCCTGCAGGAGGGGGAAATGTTATTTGTAAATGAACACAAGAAGTAGTAATTAACTGTTATATAAACCTAATTTCAGCATTGGAAAACATAATAGCAATCTTTATATTCATTTCCCTGTTAGCAAGACTTCAGACTGCTGAGATGCATTTGGAGGATGTGCATATACCAAGGGGTAGCCCAGTCTGCCCCAGGGCCAAGGACGGTAGGGGCTGAGGAGGCTAGAGCTCTGGGGAGCGCATGAGCAGCGGGTCTGGCCCGGGGGTGCTCAGAGTCATGGATCTCTGGCCCCGGAGCAGACAATTCTGGTAACTGTGCCCTGAAGCTAAAGACCCTGAAAGACGATACTAGCAGTGAAGCTGACAAGTAGCGTCAAATTCAATGAGCAGCTGCACAGTTTGAAGAACTTTTGACTCATCACAAACTTGAAAAAACCTTGCATTCACATACATATTAAAAAATTAAATAGATGAAATGACATTTTTTTTGAGACTGAGAAACCCTTTTTATGCCTGTGTGAGCCTGAGTCTGTTTAATAGATTTGAATACAGCTTACATCTCCTAATTTTCTCTTTTCCTGACAAAACATTTGTTTCTCATCCTTTCTTGACAATTTATCTTTTTATGATCTTTTATTATCTTTGTTGATATCTTTTAGACTTTACAGCATTTACCAGCCTGCTTGTTAATGAGTAGTGCAAATCCTAGAAACTTGAGCTGGATCAAAGACCTCGGTAGTTCAAGCAGAAGTAAATAATTACCTTTTTAAGTCCTGCATTCAACTCTGAAATTAATACACTTTAGAATCATAGTCTTTCTTATAACATCATATATTTAACCCATATACAGTTTATAGTTAGTTGCAACTCCCATTTTCTGTTACTTTTGGTTTGCCTTTTTTAGTATTTTTCCTTCCTCGGTGTACTTCTTTTTAGTTACCTTTCACAAATTTATTATTGATTTCAGACTATTTCTCTAACATACTCTAATCTCTCTGAGTTACTGTTCTGTCCTCTAAAGGAATATTACCACTCAGAGCATGAAGTCCTTCAACTTTTCATAAATATATTCACTATTCTATCACCTATGTCTTTAATGAAAATATTAAACAATACATATACCAGAACCACCATATGAGAGATCAATTTGAAAGAGCCTCCTAGTTTGGCAGAAAACTAGTGATAACTCCACTCTGAGTATTTTATTCTTTTCCCCAAATAGGTCTGCATTAGCTGCATTTGATCAAGACTGCATTTCCCAAAATTACTTGTAAGAAAGTCCCATGCATCCACATCAAAAGACTTCCCTAAGTCAGACCATCAGAAATATCTAGTGTTTCTCGCATATCTGCTTGGCCAGTTACCATGTCAAGAAGGAAATTAGACTGGCTTGGCACGTTTTGTCAAATCCTGACAAATCCATATTGCCCTTTTCTTAGCACCTTATTATCTACCAGCAGCACAAAATCAGATTAACAATTTTGTTTCAGTATCTTTTGGGGTATCAAAATGAGGTCATTTTTTTTTTTTTTTTTTTTAAATCCTTGGGATCTCCTTTCTCCTATTCTAAATATTGGTATTTTGTTGTTTGCTTTTCTCTTGTTGTCTGAATCATCTCTTCATATACTTGTGGAAACAATTTTTGGTTTTTTGGTTAATATTTTAAACTACTTGAGGGTATCTTTCAACTATGGAAAGCTAACTTATCCAAGT